>JANPWX010019821.1:1197532-1241121 GCA_024734555.1 Trochalopteron elliotii
CCCCCATTCCTACCCCTGTGGGTCCTCCTGATGTAACCCCTCCCCCTTCCCTTCCCCATTGGGTCAGTGTTTCCCCGCCCAGGGCTGCCCTGGGAAAAAGGGGACACACCACGCCCACTCTCGCTCTCTCTCTCCTTGCCCTCACCATGCTTCCCCCATGATGAGAAGGGGCTCTGGCAAAACCCCATCCACATGGCTACACTGAAGAAACATCCTTATTAACCCAAGAGAGCGCACACTTCCTTCTTCCAACCCTGAACCACGCACAGCGTGCTGAGCTGAGGGACCCACATGAACTGTGGTCCTGGGGGAATTTCTGCTAGCCGGTAGCAGCCCCACCACAAAAGAAACCTCACCAAATGGCTATGAATTATTTCCTTAAACCAGTTACAAACAGTGCATGAGCCCACAACTGACATAGAAAACAAAGAAAGACCCAGATATCATGTCACATTTATTTGCTTCTCAAAAGAACTGTTTTTTTCCAATGCTCTTCCATTAAAGGAGGGAACATTTAGGCCTATTAAAAAAAGTAATAGCTGGTTTAAATCCCTTAAGTTGCTCAAAACCTTTGCTTGTCAGTCCCAGTATGACAGTCCACAAGCCTTTCCATGAACAAGACCCAAGAAATATCATTAGTGTTGAGGTGCTGGAGAAGACTCCCCTGGTAAGAGTCCTAGCACAGACTTCAGTCTTGCACTGACCTCAAAGCCTGTGTGTGCTGGGAGTCAAGCACGGGGTGATGGCTCAAAGTAGCATGACACAGGGAAACTTGGGAAAAAAGTGCATCCTGAGAGACACAAATCATGGCACAGAGTAGGAAGTGCCATCAATTTTATGCTTCCAGGCCCAGATTTGCACCATGCTACTTCCTCTTAAGGGTAGGGTATCATAGCACCATTTTGGTCTTTCACAGGTCTGTTCTGGCTTCTTTGGATTCTGTTTGTTTCGTCTTTTAAAATCAAATCTTATTGTAGTTCTCCAATGATCTGAGACAAAACAGAGGACTCTGCATTTATTTTCCTGCTTTCTGGGGTCTTACCAAGATGCACTGGGCCACAGCACACCTGGTATCAGAGCTGGAGAAACAAGCATAGCAGCAGAAACCTCCTAGTCTTCTACTAAAATCTGGAACTGTTTTTTACAAAGCCAATAACACCAATAACCCTGTTGTGGACTGCTAGGTATAATTACCTTGATTAGTATGTCTGATCTTTGGGATTTGTGGCCTCTACTGAAATAAGGTGTTGTTCCTTAGTTTTATGTTTTCAGAAATTCAGTCTCAGTGTGAAATAGATCAGTATTTATCAACCATTTTTATCAGTTCAAGGTAGAGAAAGTGAAAATCCCTGACAAAACAGTTCAAAGACAGGCTGCAATCTCTCTACAAATGGCAAAGTACAGAAGATACTTGATCAGCCATCAAGGATCATTACTGGTTTAATTTGTGTGAAATGAAAGAAGTTGTGAATGCAATTTCTTAAACAGCACTCGGCTAAATGGGTTATTTTTCCATTGGTAGCATTATTAGCATGTATCTTTACTTTACTCCAGAAGGAAATGGCAAAAATTATCACAATCATCTTCATTTTAATGCTGGAGAAACATGATGAGTGATGAATGATTCTTAATATCATAACTGTCTATACAAAAGGAGATGAAACTGTAACAGGAGAACATTGTTCATTTTCATTTGTTCTGAGATACATCATTCTAGCATGCTCTTTCATGCTCTTCTCTTGCCTTCTTAATACCTTCACATTTGATATGTGAAACACAGAGAAACAAATCTTCAAATATTTCCCTCATGCAAATAACTATTCCTTCAAACGTCTTGAAAAATCAAAGAAAATATTGTGGGAAATTTCAATAAAACAACTTATTAAGTTAAAAAGAATCAAAATGTATTTTGTATTTCTTCTCCTGTATGGCATAAGCGGGTGTGCAATTAACTGAAGAAGTGCACCATACAAGTGCACAGAGAAAAATATGTTGTGGGTGGAATCCACGTCTTGCCACGCAATCACCTAGTATTGAAAAACAGCCGCATTCTCTGAACACACAGGCTTCTTCCATCATTCAGCATTCAGCTGGAAAAGCTGCAGCTGTATCTAAAATGCTCAGTAAAATCTCCATTCTCAGCACTGTGAGGGGCATACCCTCCCTATACCATACTATACCATGCTATATAGCATTCAGAATGACTCCTGCTTCTTCTGATTTGGCCATTGAGAGGTACTGATAACTACAGATGACAAAACAGAAACAGAATGAAAATATCAAAGAGCTATCCTATTTTATAATGCTTATTTACTGATGTCATAACATTTATCTGGTGGTAAAATGATCAGTCGGGTGGGCATGGCAGTGAATGCGATTGATGCCAGATCTTGCTCTGTTCAATATTCTCTCTGCCTGTGGCTGCCTACCACATTCCCAGGAAGGTCTCTGATCTCTCAAGCATTGGCTTGTGGCAGCAGAAGTGTAGTGGGGCTTCACTGGGCTCCTCAGGAGGCAGTCAGATACAGTGTGAAATAGAATTGTTCAGTTGTTCCTTTCCAAAAATAGAATGCCCATAGCAACTCTTG
This sequence comes from Trochalopteron elliotii, assembly GCA_024734555.1. Classification (NCBI taxonomy): domain Eukaryota; kingdom Metazoa; phylum Chordata; class Aves; order Passeriformes; family Leiothrichidae; genus Trochalopteron; species Trochalopteron elliotii. The sequence continues at coordinate 1,200,121 of JANPWX010019821.1, forward strand.
GGGAACAAATGACTGACTGCTCAGAGGCTATTTTCCCTGGGCTATGGCCTGAACCATCACAGAGAACAGTCACTTAGTATGTTCCACTGAGGCAACTGAGGCTGCTAAGATGCCCTGTGTTTCCCTCTATCTCTAACGGTTTGAATTGTTTCTCAGAAACCATTCTTCAAAGAAGCAAAATCCTCTTTGTTTCAACTAAAGCCAATGGGTAGTGACCAAATATTTTTAGCAAACATTCATATTGTGGAACACCTCTACCACATTCACTTCTTCAGTTACATTTTGTCAGCCCAAGAAAATAACTGCTTCAAGTTTTGCAGTGTTAATATCTTGCAGACGTCTTCATCTTCTCATTTGTCTCCTGTAATATCTCTTAAATCCTTCTCATAAATTTCCAGGAAATAATGCCTTTGATGAAATGTGTTTATCTAGCTGAGATCTACCAGATGATTGCACAGAAAACAGTAGTTCTATCCAACATCTCCCACATGACTTTCTGCCAGTATATTGCAAAATGGGACTTGCCCTTTTCTCCCAGCAACATCAAAGTGCTGACTCAGGTTGAGTTTGACATCAGCTGTAACTCATAATCCCTTTTCTATGGGAAAAGCTACTTAGTGTCTCCATTTCTACACTTCCTTTTTCCTCATCAAAATACTACACACTTTTTTCCTTTAGTATACATCTTTAATTTCAGACCATTGGTTCAGTATATTAAGAACTTTTATTGTTGATTCTTCACTATCATCTATCCTGGCTCAGCATCATCCACAAATTCTAGGAGCATTCCTTAATCCAAGACATGAATGAAAATGGTGAATGAAACAAGCTCTGCAGAGACATGTAAGGCTCCCTAGAGTAAGCTGGAAAATGGCTAATTTTAATTAATATTATTATTATTTTCTTTATCTATTAGTAAGTGTTTGTGATATAAAACAACCAGCTGTGTCCAATGTGGTGATATCTTTTATACTAGTCTACTTACTAAAAAGCACATCAGGCCCAACATCATATAAAAGTCTTAATAAAGTCCATATATAAAACTTCTGTGTTCTTTATTTTCTTGGCTAATTACCTCCTCAAAGATTAGTCTTATGAGAGATATTCTTGATAAATAAATGTTGGAAGTATTTTATCTCATTAATTCTCCTCAAGATGCCCATGAATTGATTATGCAATCATATGTTTTTAACATCTTGTGTATTAAAGATATCCTGATGAGTCTGTACTTCCACACTCTATACCTACTTCTATTAATAGTAGGTACTTTCGACTTTCTCTTGTCCTTAGAGATTTTATCTGTCCTTCACAAATTCTTGAAGTTGATGACTTCAGAAAATCCTTTGACTTCACCTGAAGTTCTCTGGGTTGAACTTCAGAGGTCTCTTTACCTTGAGTATTTTTAAATTACCCAAATTTTCTAGCCTTTCTTAATAAGCTCTATATTTATCCCTGCATTAAAATTATTTGCAGTGGACAAACACCACTGACCACATCATTTCTCCACCAGTAAAGTGAAAACAGAATTAACCCCCCAACATCCAATCAATACCATGCATCTAGCCTGGGTGTTTCTTATCCTTTTATATTCATTTTTATTCCAGTGACAGCATGCAGCTAACAGAATGTTTGGCACCTCCTGTGTTTTCTCCAGCTGTTTAAATATGTTGTTGTAGTTTCAGCTTCTTTGAATTGCCTCCTGTGCTACAGATTTGTTTTAAAGTGATTGTTAGTAGAATGTTTTTACTTAGAATTTGCTGTAGTTGTTATCAATGATTTACAGTTCATGAGCTATATTCATCATTATTTAATTAATCATTTTCTATGGTATTTTGTTTGGCCTTCTAGTAAAACATCTGCCTATCTCTAATGCTTTGGGAACAACAAATCTTCAGGAAAAAAGGACCCTGGGACTTGCAATGGTTGTTGTAATTTTTCCCCTAATATGTCAACATGTGCAGAAAGCAACATGGCCCAGTGAGAAACTGTGCAGCATATTTTTTCAAAACAATGGGTGTTTGTGATTTTGTGAAGTTTGTTTGTCTTTTATTTGTTTGTTTGTTTGATTTTAAATGGAAACTGGGACAGAAAGCAATATCTAGCTGAAAAGTTTCCTGAATTTAGATGTGTATCTCATAGCTGCACCAGTACAGCAGAAGATTGGGAATAGTTTCTGCACCTTGAAGAGAGGTCTCAGGATGTTTCAGCTGTATATGTAATTTACAATGGGGGAGAAATGCAGCAGTAAGCGACCTGTAAAACGTCCCTCCTGGAGGCTTGCACAATGGGCGGCAAGTAAAAAGGTGGGAATAATTTGACCAGAAAGGTTGTAAGTCCGTCCTTGACAAAATTCAAATCAAATTGAAAGTGATTCTGAGCATCTGCTGTAGCTGACTCCGCTTTGGCAGGTATTTGGGCTCTACAGACATCCTTCCCTACATCTGGGTATCAGTGACCCTGTGAGGTGGCACTTCAGGGTGGCTCTGGCCTTCTATTCATGTGACTGAAGAAGCAGCCCTTCATTTCAGAAATGAAGAGGCTGAAAGAATTTCCAGAATGATATTTTTTTTTCTCTCACACATACTTTCCCCAAACTTTTGCTAGTTCCAGTTGAAGTCCACTATTTTCGGCTTCTTATTCAGAGCTGATTCTTTAATTTAATAATTATTATTCTATGTTTTACTTCAGAATGAAGTAATTAATGATATATCAATATGTTCTCATAACATAGTTAAAGGCATAGGCTTTGTCCTGGTTTCAATACATACACTTCACTGAGTACACAACTCAGTATTTTAATTTGTTCTGTTGTGAAATTCTCCTTTGAGCAGTTGTTTCAATGAAATAGCAATTACTGGAAAATTGCTTTTATCCCCAAACTCTTTCCTTTCAACATCAAAATATCTTTCCTTAATTTTCTGTTGTATAATACTTATCACAAAATCCAACTAACTTTTCTTTCCTTTGTTCTTTTAGACTAGGTCCACATCAAGCCATGTGAAGGAAATAATGAACCAATTGAACAATTAGTTGGGTCGATTGCTCTGTTTTGACTTTCTACATTAAGCAGTAAGTAATTGCCCAATCCTAAATGCTTTTAAAAACATATTTAGAAAATCAATAACACAGTAACTGCATTTTAAACAAAAGACTGTACACAGCTACATACAAGGAAATGGGCAGCGATAACTGAAGCATGTGCAACATCAGTAGGAATTTCTGCTGTTTCCCTTTCTGCTTCCATGTGTCTTTATTTACATTCTTTTTCTGATAGCCTCTTGCATTTGCATACAGGAAATCAATAGCTCACCCAAAGCGTTAGTAATGGGTGACCATGGGAACTATGGGCTTTTTTGGCACCCACCAAAAGGAACAAACATCTTTGCTGCTGAGTCATAGAGCTGGAGATGTATCCAGGCAAGGTTGCACTTGCTGACCCAGCTGACTGTCTCTTCCTCTGTGTTCAAAATTCCTACTTTCTCTCATTCTTCACATTTTTCCACCCCCTGAGGAGTAATTTTACCTGCTTCATTTGATCAATGTTATGTTATGGTGAGGCCCAACACACTGCTCTATCTACCTGTTCTTCTGAATGTTTCCCTTCTAGTACATTCTTATCTTTAATTTTTTAATTGTTATGCTCATTTAAAAAAATATTTAATGTGTGGCCAGTTATTGAATGGCAACAGTAAAAAATTTAAAATTTTCAAAAATCCTTCAATGAGCAATTTTCGCATTTGGAACAAAAACTGTTTAGGGAGCTATTACAGTAAATGCTCCTTCATCCTCTAATCCACTCAAGTTTTCTAGTCACTAATTTTATATCAAAATGGTGATAATATCTTAGGGTAGAAACAGCCCAAACAGATACACCTGGAAATTATTTTGTAGGCACTAATGTTCTCTGACTAATTAAAATCCCTCCTGTGAAATCCTGGCCTCTTCAAGGTTTATGAGAATTTTGTCATTGATTCAAATTACTCCAGATTCACTCCTTCTATCATCTCAGGCACAACATCTGTCTCAGGCACAACATCTGGTGAGAGCTATTTTACAAGAGGTAGTTTAACAAGCAGCCTGAAAACTAATCTCCTAACTGTGACTACTAGCACACTTGACTCTTCATAGAGGTCTCTAACACCATCTTTTTGGTGAGTGACAGAGGTGTGACATGCATTACTACAGATGGTATCATGCTGTATTTTCCTCCTTCCCTGTAGAGGACTTACCACAAAAGGTAGTTCCCATGGCTCTGTGTGTGTGTATGTGCATTTTCTTCTCTGTGACAGATACCTTCAATGAGTGATCAATCCAAGGCAATTCCACGTAACATGTATCATCTTCATTTAATGAGCACATCAAGATGATTTAATATGATGAACTATAATAGAAGGCAAATGATCCTTTTCAAAATCTTACACATTAGACAAAATACGTCAGAGCTGGAAATCGTCTATGTAACAGATTTGGACTTGATTGAAGTAATTTAGGAATATTATAATTTGGATTAGTTATTGAGCTGTTTGATCCATGAATATGTATTCATAAAGTGATTTAATTCAATAACTGGATTGTCAGGGAATGTGACCAGAAAGAGTGAGAATTGAAACATTCCCTAGCAGACACTTCAGACACAGCACAAGAGCTCTTCAATTTGGTGCTTTTATTACAACTCCCTGCTGTGCTCAACAAGTTTAGTAACAAGTCCAAGCATGTAAAGAAGAAGAAATTTCAGTTAGCTTTAAATGACGTCCCAGAAAGAGAACGGGGAGGCTAACAGTACAGTAAAATGACCCCAGACTTGAAAGAACACTTGAAAATTTAGTGCCTAATGAAGCACACAGTAAAGTGACACCTTTTGTAATCTAAAAAATATTTTCTTAGAATTCTTCCCCCTGCTTAAAATTGAATACGTATTTTAAGATGGTTTCTTGGACAACTGTATTGCACTTGGTCACAGCTTCCTGAAGGAAAAAACAAATTACCATGCCACATCACACTTGAGGGTCAAACGTGGTTGGGTTTTAAGGGCTGGGTCATGTGGCTCTTAAGAGATCATTTAAGTGGAAGTAATTCTAATCATCTGCTCTAAAGAGAACAAAGCAGAGGTCTGAGATAAAGAACAAAGTCCAGAAATGTTATCACAAATACTGCTTTTCTAGGAAAGTCAACTGTCAGGAGAAATAATGAATCAAATTATGAAATTGTGAATATTGTGCTGGCTATTTTGCTGAATTTGAGCTAAGCAATTTGAGAATTTGAGATAATGGACATTGAATGCTGGAAACAGAAAAATAGAAATATACCACTAGTGTTTTTCAAACAGACCATGGCAGATGAACTTCCAAAAAGACTCTACTCATTCCCACAGGTGTATTGAATACACAAAACTTTTCAGACGTAATTTTCAAGAACAATTTTCAAACCATATTTTACTAGGCCTAGAGATGTATTGCATTTCTGTTTAGTCAATTGCCCTAAATTTAGTCAAAACCCTAAGTATAGGTGAATAAGCTTGCATAAACCTGTGATTTTTGCTGAATATTACAGTATCTCTGATGTGTCTTTCACGATGTGATGAGTGTTCACAATGTGAAAAAGGATCCTGAGGAGAATACAGTAATACGTAGGGGTCTTCACCCATAGTGTTGGAGGAAATTTTCTCATTGACTGCAGCTGTCAGGCCAAGTGACCTCTGTTGATATTTGAGTGCTCTCTGAATTCAATGGGATGCTGAATGTTGAGACTGTACAGGGACTATTCTTCACAAATCCTTTTTCTCCTAGACAACAGAGTGTACCCTTTTATGTGTGTTACCCATGTTATTTACCAGTTTTTTATAAAGAACAGCGTCTTGAGCTAGAAACAGGGATGTGAGTTTGGAATGCAAGGTGCTATATTCACTTTGATCAAATTTCTTCCTACTGTGTTTGTCATCCCTTCATTAATTACTATCAGCCTTCCATGTCCTATGCTGCCTCTTCAAGGCCCTTCATCGTTTTAAAGAAGACCTGATCCATGTGGTTTGGAGACTGCATCCCCAACATTTAATTATGGAATTTGCTTTTGCAGAATAGGATGGTACACAATATTGAACCTGGATCCCAGATGAAGAAGGATGTGCTGTTCATTACCCTTACTTCCAGTGTGAGAGAGAGATGGCCATCTATTGGCTTGGTAGATAGGACATGGCTTTTAAGGTAGACATCAGAAAAAACAATTAAAGGGACATCTTCCACTCATAATCTTGCCCATCTTCTATAACTAGGTAATGAAAATATTTTATTTTTCTCACTCCTAAAGCAGTATGTTAGAGGGAGAGCCTTTATGCAAGCCAGATGCCCTATTAAAATTATTACCTAAACGATTAAATAAGAAAACTTTACCTTTAATTTCAGGAATGTCAACATAATAATAGTATTTCTAACTGGCCATTTTTCTTCGTAATTCATGAATTCCTTGAGTGCCTTAAATGTTTCTCTTTGTAATAGTCACCATTCCTATCATCTTCCCCTCAGCTCAAGAATGTTCCTCTCAAACAAAACTTGTCTTTGAAAGATTTCTTTACCATGAGAAGTGCATTAAAAATTACCATCAGTGGGAGCAATACAAATATGTTGTGATATATTTCAGCTTGAAACCATCTGTGGTGGGAGATGTTTTACAGTAAATTGCTTTTTCTCTAGGGTTCCTCTGCACATTTCAAGTCCATATCTTTCTGCAAGGCAAGTATACAAAATACATGCTACAGAAATGTAATTTTTTCCTAACAATGCCAGTCTATCCAGAGTACAGCTAGTATACTGGACCCTCAAAATATCACCTTAATACCACTGACATCAGTACCATGTCCTTTAAAAGAAATCAGGCTTGTGTTTCATTTAGAATGCACTTTTTTGCTGTCTTCATCTCATGAAGGCAGAAACACAAAAAGAGATTCTTTATTTTACAGTCTTCAAGCCCTTGAAAATGAAATTGTAATTCAAGGTAATTATGGAGCAAACAGGTGATTCCAATAAACTTGGAACACATCTGATTAATAAAGGGAGACTGATAACTTCCTGTGAAGCCAGACATTCTTCAAAATTCTACCCTATGCAAACACAACGCATCAATGCAACATCTCTTTAATGAATGAGTCACAATCCACAATAAATTTGAGATCTGCCATTAAAGGACCTTGGAAAGAATTTTCTTCTTTTTTATGTAGTCTGACAGGCATCAATCCATGGAGATGTGGGAAGAATTAAGATGCTGCAGGTAAAGTCCATAATGGCTCAGAATTTGGAGAAATTATAAGTAACAGAAAAGATATTGCAGAAAGATACAGCAAATGGTGCTGGGAAAAGAGTCCACCACATAAAGACAAATGAAGAATTTATATCCAACAATTAAAAATGTAGGTTTGTATTGATGGACAAAACCTGTATACTGGAAACTTAGAATATGTTTTAAATTAGCACACAACAATCTGTTTTTATTAAGATTTGGTATCTGTTTAAAAGGGTGGAATCAACACATCTACCCATTAGTGATTGGGCATAATGAAGGAATGACTAAATAGAATTTTAGGAAAATTAGAGAAGGTCTGATCAGGGAATGACTAGTCCCTTCTAACTCTAAAAATCAATGATACTACATAAATTAAATACTCTGCATAAAAATCTTGATTGTTTCAAAACAGTAGATTTATTTAAGAAAGTCTGTCACACAGTAAATATAATCACATCTTCTTGGACTGTCCAGCTGTGAGGCAAACAAAATAACTGCAAGTAGATTGAAACATTCTCCTACAAAAGCAAACAAAACACCAAACTCAGGCCCAAAACATGGTGAAAGAAAGGTAATGAGGACAGTTTTACCAGAAAAGCTCGGTAAACATACTTTTAAAAAATCATGTTGACTACAGAGATCATTTTATTTTGCAGAAGCAAAACAAGCAAAGATTAAGCCTTTTTCTGCAAGCATGAATCACTCAATTTGATTTCAAATGCCATGTAATCTTTTAGTAAGTATTAAACATGTTCAAGTTTAACATGAAGAAATTATATTTCAGCATTTTTCAAGATTCTGCTCTCCTCAGTTATCTTCAATTGAAAGACTGAAACCAAATACTACAGAAAAAGCCACTGTTTTTCCTTTTATCAAATCAAATTGTGTTTTGTGGCAACAGAAAATAAACAAGTTGCCATTTATTTACCACAGAGCCTATTTGAAACTGATTGGCCAACTAAGTTATCACTTCTTTTGTTAATCAAATGTAACTCTTTGAGTCATCTGGTTTGCCTTAATGGCAAAGTAGAAGCTTTTGAAGCAGCTGAGTAAAGCCGAAAAGATGTCATCCATTGCTTGCTAAGCCTTTTCAGATCTTTGATCTCCAAGAGGCAATGCATTCAAGATGAGGGTCACCTACATGTCCCAAGTGCACTTTCCCAGAACTTTCCCCTCATCTCCTGCAGGGCTAGAGGTAGTGGAGTCCATTCCTCCAGGCAACATCATTGCTTTACACACAGCATGCCATGACTCTTCTTGACAAATTAGTAAATTCCTACATACACAATCTAGGGACTTGTTTCTGAGGGTTCCCAAAAAGTGACTGAGATAATCATGAGGGAGACAAAGCATTACATAGAAGTACAAAATACTTTTATCAATGTATTCTTCTAAGAGAGTGGTCTATCCTTTGAAAAACTGTAAAAAATTATTTTTAAAAATGTAACAACAGTGACAAAACCCCAACAGGGCAGCTAAGCCATCTGCCTGTAAAAAGGTTTGGGGAGAGAAAAGGAGTTTGTTTTTATCTTCTTCCATTTTACTAACAACAAGAAAATTCTTGGTTGTCAGATGAAGATTCTTAATTTTATCCTTTATTATCTTGCAAAAAGGCTGTAGAAAAAGTAGACATTGTTGCTTGTAGTTGACCCAAAGTCAGGGAAATCATCATTGCATCTTGGAGGATGGTAAATGCGTGGCATTAATTTGCACTGGAATACAGTTTTATAGTTCCTATTAACCACCAGAGTGAATTAAGGCCTTTGATCTCAGTTCCTTTTCCAGTTGAGATAGCTGATTAGGAAATCAGTCCTGTTGTACTCCCTGAAAATTAGAGAGACCACAGCTTGAAAAATAGGCTTTTGACAATTCAGCCCAAGATGTTACAGGCGTACTACTCTACTGGACTTCACTGAATGTGGAGATAGCTTCTGGTAATAACAACTCCTGATTTGGGCTCCTGGTGCCTAACACCAGCTATAAGTAATCTTGACCTTACATCCTGAATCATGCATTTTCTGCACCTAGTTTTGTTTAGGGACTCCTATGTCTCTCCTGAAATGGACTCAATTAACTCCTGTCTTAGTTTCTAAAGCTGTAAAATGTTGTTCTGTGTTACTTTAAGTTCAGAAAATAAGAGAGAAAAGAGGCTTACACATGGATATGCTAAATTATTACGGGTAAAGGGCTAAATTATTGTTTAGTTTTTAATTAATTATTGCATTATTTAATTAATTTTGCAAAGTCTGTTTCTGTTCAAATCACACTGTTGCTTCTTTTCTTACACCAAGCTCACTTAAATTAGAAATAGTTTGTTGCCATAGCAATGTTTTTCCCTTTGTAGTTCTGTTATTTCGGGTTCATTGCAAGCTACACCGCATAGCAGGAATTCAGACTTGGAAAAATGTTTCAAATCATGTCCTCCATCCTTTGGACACAATTCAACTGGTGTTTAAACTAAGTATCAGAGTTCATAGTTCATTCAGGATGTTATTTAGTGTCATCAGAAGTGATTTGAATTACAATGTATTTAATAAAGTTAAATAATATAATGGAATACTTTTGTAACTACCCAATTTTCATCTTTCCAGTTTTCCCTTTCAGCACAGATAAACAGTCTGTCGTAAAGAACTCCTACCCCACTTTGGTGTATTTGTAGAAAACAAGTATGCTTAAAATGAACTGTATAACTCTCCATCAGCTTACAGGATTTCTGTGACTGCTATCAGATTTTGTTCTTTGTTGTCACCTCTGATCTGCTTACTTGACCCAGGCTGCTAGAAGGCTGAGAGAAGATCTGGGCAAAACTTTTACATCTGGTTTAAATAAGTATTTTTCTTCATGTTTGGAGGCATGCAACTAGCATATAAATAACAAGACCAGAACAGGCTTAAGCCTCCAATATAAAACAAAAATGTGGAAATCAAATGAACTAAATATATAAACAATAACAGGTGAGAGTATCAATGACTGTAGTTACATTGCTTGCAATCATTGTCCATTTTACAATGAATAGTAACGTTGTTTCTAATTGAATGCATTTTCTCCACTTTTGTATTCCTACTCAAAGACACTTTGGGTGTTATGTAAATAGCATAACGTTATTTACAGTGCAGTAAGAAGCTTGAAAAATAACATCATTGTCATTGCAGGAGCTGAAATCCACTAAGAGCTTTCTCCTCAGGGGAACAGAGAGTGCCTCACATCACAGACAAGCTGATTTGTTTTTCAGTCCTCAGGAGCTCGACTACCCCCTTCTTTGTTTCCACTTTCTATTCAATAAGTACCTTTCGAAACACGGTGTCAAACTCACCAGCAAGGCTATTTCTACCAGAACAGGATGTCTGCATCTGAATCATAAATCACAAACAAAAACACAGTCTGGGGGCCTTGCAGCATTTACCTCAGTTGCTATTTTTCTCCCTTGGCTTCAGAAAGTGAGAAATCTCTAATTATAACCTTACAAACAACTTGGGCTTTAAGAATATCAGGGAGCTCGGCTGGCATAACCCTGAGAAGACATTAGCTTTGTGAGTAGTGTGCTACGCAGCTCATCGAGGGCACTTAAATCTCCCTGTTCTTTCTGTCACACCACACTTTGAGCTGCTTTGTTATAAATAGCAGTTTACTGTAACTCTCAAATACCATAATCCACATACATGGAAACACTGTTTTCCCTGTCACTGTTGTCCGATATTTAACACAAAATCTGTAGGTAGGAAAGGAATTACAGATGCCTGACACAGTGGGCTCAGGGCTGCTGAGTGTGAGGAGAGGGACAGTTCCCAGGACTTAACTCTCCAAAAGCAAGTCCAGAAGAAGTCACTGGATAATTTGTAAGAATTCACCTGGTGCAGTCAAAATATGATCTTCTGCTGATTTAGTGCTCCCATGTTAAAATATTGTCGCTTCTCCTTCAAAAGAAGAAATCTTTGATTTCGGTGTTAATATAGAGCTGGGGGCTGTTGCTGGGCTGTGATGATAATGATGTTCTTCCAGAGCACAGCCACTGTACTTATTTTGCAGATTTTATTCAAAGGATTCTGTGCTAGCACAAACATCAAGTACTGTAACTTCAGCTGAGGCTTTGCAGGAAACAACTGTAAAAACCTCATTTTTCCCATGAATTTGGCCTTGAAGAAGAACTGAGACCCACACTTTAGTGTGGGTGCTTCACAGGACCTCCATATTTCTCATTCATGGTTTACTGGTTACCTTGGAGGGTTCATCTCAACCTACTATTTTCTCCCTGTCACCATCATGTTCATCATGAAAACATACCCATTTCTCCTAAAACTTAAGTCTAAAACTCCTGTTCTATGTGAAAAAGATATTGAAAGATGATGACTTCTGAGTGTGAATAAAACAGCCAGATTTGGAAATCCTTCAAATTCAACCACATGCTTGAACTGTGCCTCCCTTCCTTGTATTCATGCTGTCTGACTGCAAGTTACAGACCCCGGCAGAAACACACTTCCCAAGGGAAACAAAGACATAACAAACCAAACATTCCCACCCATAAATATTTAAATCTTGCTTGAAGAGTGATTTTCAGAAAAAGATTAATTGTGCAGATTATTACCATTGTCTTTGTGAAAACACTGAATCACAAAAATCAATGGTGTATGTGTAATATACTCCCACTCTGTATTGAGATAAATTTCTTTTGCAACACAAACTCATTTTCCCTCGTGCTGGCTCATGGTGAAAGATGTTGATGGGTGAAGTTCTACCCTCAGAAATGCATATGCAATACCTACAGAAATCATACACAAGCATGTAAGAATGAAATTTGACTTAGAGGTCAAAAAATGTGTTTGTTTAAAGTGCTTCTGAACTGTGGGAGGAGGAGGGACAAAATTTCTTTTTGTTCATCCAAACAAGAAAGGAAGAAGAATGACTTTGCAGGTAGTTGAACAGTGCAGAAACATCTGGTATTCAAGTGTGGTATATGTATAGGAAGAGATGCAGGAGCAGGTATAAACTTGCACTTGATTGTACCTAGAAAACAAAAGTGGAAAAGTTGATAAAAGATTACATAGTGAAGCAGGCTCCTAAACAAAAATTTTGGCAGGAGAAAAATTACATTTTTTCTAATGAAAAAAGATTTCTGTGGATCTCCTTTCTTAATTTTCCTGGAGTCCAGGAGAATGAGGGCAGATTGCTGCTTTTATGTTCTTTGGGACAGAATTTATGAAAAAACAGCAAAAATCAAAACTGAATTTTCAAATGCCACTAAGACACACATGTGGCAACTTCTACTGACTGGGGTGGGTATCCTTTACAAATCCTGCGAGCCACATTCTTGCAAGGCAATTCAAAGTGCTCTCACAGCATCTTGGGGCACGCAGCAATACCTGGGATCATCTCATCCCCCACTATGCATGGAAAAAAGCTTTCTCCTGTGATGGTCCCAGAACTATCCAAATGACAGCACCTTAACATATCTTGGAGGAGCCGCAAAATCTGTGCTTGTCTCAGCTATCTGGGTTAGCCTTTGGTTGATGGCTAATTGTCATTCCCTGGCAATGAGATATATGCTCCAAATACCTTTGGGGCCTCGGCTAAAGAAGAAGGCCTATTACTTCTTTTCTCACTTTGTTTCTCCAATTCTCTGACATGTTGATTTTTATCATTTGTCTGTCCTGCAGTGCCATCCATGGATATTGTCCAGCTAAAGATTGTACAACTGTGCAAATAATTGATTTCCATCCTTCTACACACATCTATTCAAGGTGTGATTTAAACCATAACACAATAGATAGCAGGTGTATGTAATGTTCAGATGAAAAGAGCAGAATGTTCTGGCAAGCCAACACAGATAAGCACAATAAACAGTGGTTACCTTATACCAGTTGTTTGCTTAGTTGTGTAATATCTTTTATAGGGGTCACAGTGGAGAGGAGTCTTAAGAAGGGGCCTGGCAGAGGGTAGCAAGGAGTGGGGTGTTTTTTGCAAGGAGCATGCTCAATGCATGAAGTGCCTGAGGTAAAGTCTAGGGTGGTGCCTGCTGAGGGTTATGCTAGTGCTCTGCTACTTGGTTGCTTAGTGTGAATGGCAGTCAAATGTGTCTTTACATTTTTTTTTCAACATCTAGAAAATTTCATATTCATGAGTCTTTGTTAAAGAGTGTTTATCTTTGGTTTCCCCTGCAGAGAACAGCTAGGTAAATAAATGCACACAGACATGCATATGTGAAGTTGTACATCCCCTCCAAACAATACCAAAGACAACACTATGTACAGAGTTAAAGCACAGAAGTCTATATGTGTAGTGAAGTGCAATGTAGCCTTGTTCCCTTGAAAACACATACTTAAGTATGCGCTTAACTATGTACAAGCAGCTGCTGAAAAACAAGGATTTCCAAAAAGTCAAAGTATCTTCAAGCATGTTGCACCTTTTTTCAACTAGCTAACCTTTTCAAGGTTCTTCAGCCTCACTAGAAACTTGCCTTTGGTGTTCTACTGCACAGGACATAGTCATTTCACTTCTAGTAGGAAATGACTGAGATTTTAAGTGCCTGCTTATAGGTTATGCAAAAAAATTTGCCTGAGGTCTAATGATTTAATATTAAGCAGTAGTTTCAAGATGAAACTGGAAACTGGAGAAATCCCTCTTCGGTATTTATGTGGTTTAAAGACTAAGTGAACTGCATATTTCTGTTTAGTAAATCTGTGGTCAACTTGATCACTTTAATATGGCAGCTAAGGTGGTTGAAGGAGGAAGTGGGGTATTGAAAAACCATCAGCCTAAATATGTTTCAAACCACAGAAAGCTACCAAAGTCCCCACAGACCACTTTCACTTTTTTCCTGGCAATGGAGGTCCTTTTTTGGGTTGTTGTTTCTTGTATTTTTTTTGCAACAAGTCTAGCTTAAATGATAAGTAATAAGTGATAATAACAGTTAGCTGGGTCCCATAGAAAAGAAAGTGACTGACAGAACAGCTGCCATTCTGCTTTCTCTCACTGCCCTTGTCAGAGCTTCAAAGTGCCTCTTTAATATAGTATATTAACAGCATTGTTATGACTACCAATGTTAGGCCCCAAATCCTCACAAGGAGCTCTGCTGAGCAGAGATTTGAATGTGCTATTTTAATGGAGTCACCAGCCAGTTTTCATCAGAGCCATAGAGAGTGTTTCCCTGTCAGAGGCTCATGATGTGACCTGTGGGGCATGCTTTCCTGCTTCTGACATGCATGTCCCAAAGTCTTATCTGGTCACAGCTGAGAGTGTTTTCAGACCTCCCTGCACAGCACCCCTGAATGAGGCATTGCCAGAGACCTCTGCACAATTCAAAAAAATCTGTCCAAGTTTTGCAGAAAAGTTCTTCTGGAAGCTAGATAAAACCAATATTGGTCGTTGTTGCTTTCACTGACATTGTATTTGGGGATTGCTTTCTCAATAAAATGTAATAACTTGAATGTGCAGGATTTGGGGACACTGTTTCCACTAGTTTTCCTGGAAATTCCATGCTAAAAATCCATGCATTGCTGAAAATACAGGGATTCTTAATGATTTTGTTTGGCTGTTCCTGCATGACTGACATCAACAGAATCGCTACTGCTAGCTGGGATGAGGTTCTAAAGTAGAAACTTCTATTTTCTACAAATTCATATGATTTTCCCCATACCATGTTCTTATAGATGGCGTTTATTTGGGTTTTTCCCCCAAGCCTTCTGACTTCTCCAAGAAAATCATCATTACACTTGTGATCACTGCAGCCTTTCAAGATGCTGGATTCTATGGAAGGAAAGAGACCTAGGAGAAGAGGCAGAGAAGACTTATGCATTCCCTAAGCTGTCTCTGCTGGCACTGAGCGTTGGTGCAAGAGGCAAGAAAGCAGTTGCAGAGTGTGTAAAATTTCCTTATGGATGCACGGGGAGTGGGAGCATGGCTTCATTTATTAATTCACTCTGTAAATGCAACTCATGAAGTGGCACTGAAGATCAGAAAGGGCTGCAGTGTGGAGGATTAGGATTTCCCCTGAGACTTCCACTAAGAGGAGGGCCAAGAGCCTTCCTTACATAACAATAATAACTTACTTATACTTACCTCCCCAGAGTCTTGTGCAGCTTAATTAGTTAATGTTTGTAAAGCACTTTGCAGATGCAAAGAGTAATATACGTACTAAGTATTATTAACTGGCAGGAGACCTACACGTGAGAAGTCCCTTCAGCCTAATAGAACTAAATTACTTAGCAAGTCCCCTAAAATTATGAAATAAGGGTCAGAGAGCTCTCCCTCAAAAACACTAGAAGCCCACTTCCACAGTCTCCCCATGTTTCACACCCCAGGACCATGGAATATTTGCCTTTGTTCCTTTGTCACTGCGCCCCAAGACAAGTCAGGAGGACAAGGTCTGCGAGAGCTCTGGACCAAGGTGACCTGAACAGAGAGCTGCCTCTGCCCCACTGGGTTAAAGACAAATTTTTCAGTTGTAACATGGTTACAGTTTGAATTGTAAACACCAAACACCTTTCCTGACCATCTTCTCTGAGTGAGATGCATGGGACACCTGCTTCCAAGATGGCCTGGAGCCTGATTTTCCTAGGAAGCCCAGAGTTTGCCAAAATGGAGCAATGAACTGCAGTATGAATTACAGAATGATTGCGGTGCTTTAGTACATATGTGGAATACTATGCACATGACTGACAAGCTGAAAATCTTCACCCAACAAAGAAAACCAAATAAAGCAACAAAAATGTCTCAAAAACAGTTCTTCAGACACAACAGAGATGAGATGTCATGTAATATATCACTGTTTAGATGTTTCATTTCCAGCACAATGAGAATTACTTGCACAATTCTTGGCTACGGTTATTTTTTTTTTAATTTCTGCATTTTCTTCTCTTCTGTCCTCCATATGCATACGAACTTTCCTGTTGAATTTTCAAGTTGATTGTGTTCAGTACTATCTTGCACCTTTATACTAAAACAGAAGTATGCTTTCTGGCATCAGAAAAGTACAGCGATATAAGGATAGTTGAGAGTATTTTTCTCATCTTGGACTCATCATGAACAAAGTGTGTGCTGTTCAATACTCATGTTCCAGTTCAGCTCACTTCTGAAGATATACTCAGAAGGACCCAAACTTTCCTGGTTCTCACTTGTGCCACAGAACTCTAGTTGACCCTGTTCTTCCTCTGACTCCTTGGTGGCTATGGACAGCCATTTAGTTCCCAGTCATCATGAGGTGCCCTCAGGGCTGCAGCGAGGAGAGAGGTTCCTCTCCAGTGCCTGGGGAAGAGTACATACTATTTCAGTTTGTCTCAGCCAAGGGAGAAATGGATATGCATGCACTGGCAGTCATTATCCTGTCTGTCTCTAGGCATGGAAAACACCAGCACAAAGCTCACCTGCTGTGGCAAGTCCTCCAACAGTGAAGGTAGGGAAGCACTTGCAGCCTGGCTGTCGATGAACACACTGCTGAATATTGGGCACCTAACTCAGCCAAGTGCCTACAAACTATAAATAAAACAAAGGGAAGCCTCAGGAGGTTTTCCCAAAACTATGCTTACTAATTCAATGTTTCTAATATCACACACATAGAAAAAAAGTACTTATCTTGTGTTCCTGCAGACTTAATATCAAAAGTCTGCTTGGGCTATTTGAATAGTTGACTGATGACTGAAGAAACTATGCAATAATCATACACTGGAACCAAAATCTGAAGGAATTTCAGCCACAAGTGTATTACAAAGTAGATACACAATAATTCAAGATCTTATTTGCCACAGCTCGTTGCCCTCAGTTTTCTTGCTTGCAAGTGTTTGAAATCTTGCAGTGCAGATTCTCACACAGCTTCAAGAAAACAATGTATATTTTTTAGCAATTATCTATTGTTTACATTTTTCTCCTCTGGGAGGAGAAATGTGATGGACGGTGATGCTCACCATCCAGGTCAAAGAGGTGGCAACCTGTGTAACCAATCCCTTGACCTCTGTACAAAATGTACATAATAATAAGAGTCAGATAATTAAAAGAGAGGAGCTTTCCCTTGACCTGCTGTGCCTGCCTCGTCCTTTGTGTGCCTGAAAGGGCCGCAACAACTGGCAAAAAATAGCAAGCAACAGGTTCCAAGAGAACAGTATTTTTCTTCTGTCAACAAAGACTAAGAGAGAGATGTCTTGATCTTACCACAGGATCTGCATAAGCAGTACAGTCAGAGGGACTTACTAGAGACACAGAAAACAGCATGTGTGGGATATTTACTAGGTGGATTTTCTTCCTCAAACAGCTGTACACACTTCTTTCAAAAACCTATTTGTTTGAAAACCACAAGCTGAAAAGCTGCCACATTTCCCTTCAAGCACAAAGTTGTTTCTTTGTGGTTTTCTCCATTCCATCTCACCCCAGATCAGCTGATAAAGGCTCATCTTGTAACCAAAATAAATACAACCAACATAAACACATTTTCCATGATACGCTAATATCATCTGTTATTACCAGGCCTTGTGGTAACAAACCCTTTTATGATGCATTTATTCAAGGTTTGTCTTTTCCAAACTGTGGGGAATACTTAATTTGCTTTCTAACCTGTACTTTGTGTAACTAAATAATTAATCGTATTGATATTCTATCAATATATCTTTCTTTAATGGTTAAACATATGTTAATAATTCAAATATCTATGGGCGACCTCTTTGCACTCCTGTGATTTTCAAAAATCCCAGTGCTCTTTGAAGGCACTCTATCATGATTGTGTGCGGCGCAAGTTAAAAGCCTTTTGTTCTTTTTTTCTTCTCCATTTTTTTTTTTTTCACTTTGACTAGTAAATACCTTGTCAAGAGGGGTCCTTTGGACCATCAACAACCTGGGGCTGGTTTTAGGTGGAACAGGAAAGTTCAAGTGTTTCGAACTGCTGATTCAGGTACAATACTTGAACACAGAGTAACTATACTGAGTGGACAGAAGGGTATTACACAGAACAGTCCTTTTTGTACTGATTTGACAATGCTTTTAAACTGTGATTAAATTCATCATCATAGTATGAAAACCTGTGGATGTTTTCCTAATTCACAGGTTATGTAATTACAAGTTATTAGAGTCTAGCAGTCTAATGCTGTCAAATCCCAAAAGAACCTAACTCCTCTAAAATACAGCCTCTCTTAAAAAAGTTTAGGATGCGCTGCCAGTGATGTTTCTAGGCAAACCAGAAATCTCTGTAAAGGAGCTAAGAAACAGCAAATACGTAAGTCTTCTCTTATGTCCCGAAAGGCTTTTATGGGCAAACCTTTCCTAATATTCCATATATGAGGAAAAGGTGTCTTACTGTCAGGTTTTCTACATTTTAAGGTGGAGAATAAAACTAACTTCCCAAAAGTTACAGTGGAATCTTATAGCACAGACCATAAACTGCAAGGGATAGTCTCTCATTTCTGTCTACTGATTTAACATGAAAGCAGAATTTCCTTGTTAAAGCTAAGCTGACACGCAATAAGAATTTTTTATCACTCAGTGGATCATCACATGTACTTTTGCAGTGGTTTTCTCCCAAAGGGTATGTCAAAAATCTTGTTGATTTAGTGTGCTAGTTTTGGTTGAGATCTGCTGTGTGGGGAGCAGAGCCTGGAGCTGTCTGGGTGTGGCTATGACCCTAATGATATTCCATAGCATTTTACATTATTGCTAGGATCTGGGCAAAGGGATTCTCTCTCTCACATCTGAGAACTGAGTGTTCCTTTTCCAGTGGAGCAAGACTGGCAGACTGAGTGGTGAGGTAATATTGGTCCCAGTTGGTGGGATCAGTTTGAGTGATTGTAGCTGCCAGTGGGTTGAGCTCTCCACCTTTGTTTTTTTGCCTTTATTATCAATATTGTTACTGTTACTGTTTGTTTTCTTATCTCATTGCAGTTTGCTTTAAATTGTTCTTGTCTCAAACCATGATTTTTGCTTTTGTGTCTCCAATTCTCCTCTCTGGCCATCTGCATGTGGAAGTGGGGGAAAGGGAAGCCAGTGAGCAGTATGTGGTTTTGGAGTCTCAGTGTGGCGGGAGAAAGCACCAAATTGGGGAATAGCATTACTAAGCCATTACACTCAGGGCTTCTGATTCACACAGTTTGGAAAAAAAAAAAAAAAGCAGGTTTCTTAGGTAAACAAAGTTTGGACACTAGTTATGGGAATTATGGGAGTGTTTTCTTGGCCAGCAAAATTGTCAACAGTGTTCCCACCTTTTTCTCTCCTGGTAAACTTTGGTGTAAAACAAAAGCAAAAACTAGCTTAAAAAGGACACAGCATGTGGATGGATGCTGGAACAGACTTAGTTTTCTTGTGTGTGAGGAATTCTAGTAAATAAATAAATACTTACAGAGGCGAGTGGGAAGTATATTTTTAAGTAACACCATTCATGATCCCAAAATCAGTTGTATCAGACATACCATAAGAGCACAGGTTTTTTTGTCTGGAATCACCTCCTCTTAAAAGTATGGGGAGAAAAATAATCTACAAAGTGACATAAGAACCTTTTGTTAATTTGTTAATTTCTTTTGTCTTCAGCTCTGTCTGGAGAAAGAAAAATGCAGCTGTTTGTAAAGTGCTTATACCAGTTTACCCCATCTATGTTACTATGTAGCATCTATATATTGGTACGCACTGCCATGTCTTCAATTTCATGATAACATTGAGAAATATAGGTAGTTCTTCCAAGTCCAAATTAAAACATGCATGTTTAGGAAAGCTATAAATCTGACATTTTAGCCTTGTGCAACAGTAACCTGGTCTCACAACCAGGTGGGTTTCCCCCACAATGGCTGGGCCTTAAGCCGTGCTTGAACACCAAGGGTTCTGTTGCAGGTCACCCCATAGCAAAAAAAACAAACTTCAGAGGCATTCCCTCTGAAGGGGCTCTGGTAAGTAGCACAGTGGTTACCTGTGCAAACCAAGAAAAGCTTTTGAAATAGCAGCTCAATGTCAGGATGAGAAGATTTGTTTGACAGAGAGCCAGACACATCACAACAGCAATGCAGAACAAACAAATGCACACACACATATAAAGCCCATGTGCTTTCCTGACATTTCCTCAAAGTGGGACACACCTGCAAGTGTCTTAAATCATGACCCCATGCTCAGGTGTCAGTCAGCCCATCACTTCTTTGCAACAGAAATCATCCCAGGAATTACAGAACTTAGCTCTTCTAAAAAACTGCAGACTGTGTCAGAGAGAGAGGGAGACTTCTTCTGAGAGCTTAGTGTGGGCAAGCATTTCAATAGCATACACCGTGCCATTTGGTCTGATGACTTGTGGAAATCCTCCTGGTTTTCAGTTCCAGAGGAAAGTCATTTATCTCTGAATCCATATATTCTGGAAGAATGTATTCCAAAACAAAGAATTATTCAAAGTTCAGTTTTGAATGTTTATTGTTTTATCTGTGCCTGCTTTTAATATTTATACCTACCTCCATGGCAAAACAAAACCCTTCTTCTTTTTTAAGGTAATTTTTTTTTATATTGTGGGAAAAGTTATGCAAGGAAACAAAACCATATACAGCATCCTTGGAGGTCAATGGAAAAACAAAACCAGACCCCTTGCATACAAAAGTCTGGTCCAATGGCACAAGCCATCCCAAACTGTTGTTGAGTTTAGACAAGATTTATATCTATGAGGACAGCAGGGGTCCCTCTTCAGGAGTAAGGGACAGTGCTCACAACCCTTCTATGAACTTTCACATAACACTGATGAAGAATAATATCTCTTCAAATGCAGTTTTAAGTTATTTATGACTTTGTAAAGCCCCTCAGAATAGCTGGCCACAGATTTGGAGTTATATCCCTGTGGACAGAACAAACTCTATCTTTTTTGTTGCACATTACTGTCAACCTGCTCCTTAAATACCATTTAATACAGGCACCAAATACAAGTAATTGTAGCTGCCAACTTGCAACTAATTTAAAAACTTACTTCACAAAGTCACTAGGAGCTGTATTTGCTATCTAGCCGAGATCACAACCCTTTACATAGCTACTACATCATAAAAGCATATCTTTCTCCTTCAGGTTTACTCTTCTTCATTGTTAATAATCTGCATATTTAGGAACATAGTTTTTATTCCCCAATCACTACTTCTGTGGGGACACTGCTGTCACTCTGAATTGCCGATGAACCATTTGAGACACTGAAACATGAATTAGCCAGCTGGAAACTGCACAAGGTAGTGAAAGAGCCAAAATGTTTACTAAGTATTTCCAGACCCCAAGCCCTCAGTTCTTTAGGTGCCCCAAGCTCTTTGTGCAAGAATCTTGTTGGAAGGACCTGGCTGGATGAATCAACAGAGTTAAAATAGGAGCAATCTGATCCTTTAATTTAATGTGAGGGTGGAGATCTGTTTGTTCGTGGTTTTGTTTGTTGTAGGTTTGTGGGTTGTTTGTTTCTTTTTCTTTCTGTGTGATCTCTCACTTGCCCAGGATCAAAAGAACTACCACACCATGACAATCACAGAAAACACTTTTCTTCCCAGCCCTAAGCCAGAGTTTGTGGTGGCATCCTTTCTCTAGAGGTTGAGGTGGCTTTCTACCTTGGCTCAGAATGTTTTGAGTCGTACCAGTGTGCCTCCCCCTCCTATTGTGGCTTCAGTCAGAGGCCAGAGCATCTCTGGTGCCTGTTCCCAGACCTGGTTGTCCCTGCACTGCCTGGCCAATGATGGTGGCTCTCTTGAATGGTGAGTCTCTCTTTCCAGTTTGTAGAACACCCAAACAAATGTCTTCTCATGGCTTGGCAACCTTGTGTAGATGAATGGAAATTTTGCAAAATAAGAAAACACTGGGCTGAGAAGCTCCATTACTTGAAGTGCCAAGGAAACTCTCACTGCTTATCAAATACCCTACACTGTTGGGTTCTGCTATAGAAAACATCAATTAGCTCTGGCTTTGCCCTCTGACAATATAATAAATATTTGATAGTCATAAGCTGCCTAATGCCAGGCAAGTTTCTAGGGAGAAGACATGATCAAATCAGCTAGCTGTATGCATGCCTGACATCTTTGCAGTGGCATGGACTCAGGGACAATCACTTGGGCCTGTTTGAGAAATGAATTTGGCAGCTTTGGTGTAGCTCATGGCCAACCAGCAGTTGAACTGAAAAAATCAGTGCTGCAGTTGGCACTGATTTGAAATTTCTGTGTGCGATATATTCATTCCACATGCAAAAGGTCAGCCTTCCTCATTAGATTAAGGAATCTCAGCAGATTCTGGATGTTTTTCCATTTTCAATTTTCTCTGCACACAGCTGAAGCAAGAACTGTGGTGCCTCTACTCCATTATGAAAAAAAAAAATATGTAACGTAGAAAGATTTCCTCTCCCAGCAACTAATAAAGAGTTAAATAGGAAGGATTTTTAATGAACTCTGACAATGGCTAATACTTTCCACTGGAACAGTTTCCTAGTGATAATGGCATCTCACAGACATTTTGTATTTTGTGGTACAGTGCTGGTATTTTATGAGGTTAGCGATGCTCTGAATTTTGTGATGGTAGATGAAATGTTTAAGAAAAAAAATACGTTGAATCAACATATGGAAGTAAACCTTGTGTTTCAAATTGTTATTTCAGCATTTCGGTATGACAAAATATAAGAATGCCATTACTTCAAAGCACGTCTTTTCAGTGCAATTTCCACATAGGCTTTTCAAAAACCATATATTTTGAAACTTCCTGCTCCATAAAAGAGGAGAGAAAATGGCTAAACAAATGCATTTGGACATGTTTTTATTAAAATAACTGTTGAAAGAGTACAGTCTTTGTGGCAAGATAATCCCTACTCCAAAGGACTACAAAGCATTATATTTCATAACAAATAACACTCATCAGGGATTTTAGTCATTGCCCTGCCCATGTTCTAGGAAATCTTTTCTTCAAATGCACAGAAAAAGTAATTTCTTCCATGAAGACTCACTTTCCTGGTCAACATTCAAATATTCTAAGTGACTTATCAAAGAAAAATCTGCTTATTTTAGAGTTGTGCATGATACAATTGGGGTTGTGGTGTCGCTTTACAAGCCTGCTTTGTGCTTTACTGCCTTGCTCTGTTTGAAATATATTCAACAGAGGCACACTTTAAAGTTAGTTAAGCGGTTCTTCCAATAAATATATTTGCAAAATATGTGTGCTTTTTTTTTTTTTTGAAATGCAAAGATGGTGGTCCTGCTAATATTTAAGAATTTGGAGACCTCAGACCCTCCTAACAGAGCTAACTTTTATTAATAGTACAAAATCTACTATACTGCCTGTTCATCTTGAGCAAGAAAAGGAAATCCACTACAGATATTTTTAAGACATTTTGTGAAGCTGACAAACCTTGGCACTCCAGAATTGTACTCTTCCTTGGAGGATCACTCCACAAAACAGACAGACCTCCAGTCAAGCATAACCCATCACAGGGTTGGATGGGACAGTGGAAATTTATTGCTATTGAGGAGGTTGTTCAACTTGAAAAGATAGAGATCTAATAGGAGAGCTTCTTGAGGATGTCTTACTTACCAGACCAGCAGTATGAATCCCAGATTACCTTTTTATTTTAAATGCACATGAATTGGACCAAGGTAGCACTGCAACAAATTTCAAAGTAGGTCTAGCCCAAACCTGGTCCTGTTTGGAAAGAATCTGGAAGGTTTCTGTAAATTCATCACTGGCTGCTAAGAAAGGTAAAGAAGTCCTTATGGCACTGAATGATGACTTTTATTGTGATACTACCATTTTGCACCACAGCACAGATGAGAATAAAGCAAAAGCCCTGGAACAGAGAAAGCTACTATTCTCCTGAAAACAATGTCCATCATACTGTGACCGTTGCGCTTTTTCCTTCTGACCCTTAGCTTTACTACCTTTACTCTAAACCTGGGACTTGCTGAGAAACAATTGTCATGGTTTGCTTGAAGCTCAGGATTCCTGCAGAGCCCAATGGAACAAAAGTTATGGTCCTACCTGCTGGGCGACAGTGTTTGGTTTTCTGGACAACAAAATGTAACATATTTGTTTAGATTTTCAGACCAAGAAATATTAACTGGTATACTTTGCATGATATATGAATTTCCCTTAGTAAAGTCTGATCCTTGCTCATTGTACAGAGAACCTTCTGAATAACAGCTAAGGGGCATGTACATTTCTACCAGTAGTTTGGTTTATGTTCATTTATGGTGCCTTGTGCTCAGACAGCCTTTGAGTAGGAACTTCACAGTGAGAAGCCAGCATGCAAGCAAAGAACAGTTTTGCCTGTTTATACTTCCCATCAGAATCTTGGGAAGGGCACTTCTTTACAGTCCTCCATTACTTACCCAGGGAATCCTAGGCTTGCTGAGACTTTTCTGCTACCATGCTTGTCGTCCATTACTTGCTGGATGTCCCAGACTGAGTTTTGTGGACTGTTTTGGAGAAAAGAACAGGTGAGAATGAGAAATACCTGGCTGGGAGTCCTTGCAAAGGAACGAACTCTTCCTTTGTCCTTGCTGAAATGGATATGCAGTTAATACCAACTAAGGCCTATATATAAACCATTTAAATTGCAGAGATACACTGACTTCCCTGCGCTGAAGATCCCAGCCTCTATCCTGTTGGTACATTTTTGCATGGCCAGAGCCTCACTACATTTTCTGTGCAAATGGAGGCAATTCATAGAAAAACTCTGAAGCATCACTTGAAAGACCAAGTTACATAAAGGTATATTCCAATTTGTATTATGCAAAGATCTGATCCAATGATATTAACAGTAAATTTTTGCGTCATCTGTGAGAAGTCCTTGCAGACTTTTGTCTTACCTTGCAGAGTTTTTGTCATTAGAGTCATTAGAGATGGGCCTTCTTCCTTTTTTTTTTCTCTTTTCAGCAAATTCTCTGGACAATTCATGTTTTGATTGGCCAGACTTCTCAGCAGATTCAGGTGGGACTTGCAAAGGACTTTCAGCTGAAAAAAATGACACAATAGTTTGTGAATAGTTAAGGTACCTCTCTGAGGAAAAAAAAATGATAGATGCATTCTCAAATGCATTTTTAGGCACACAAACAAAACACAAAGGAACTGCTCCACTTTCTCCTGCCAGGAAAAGTAAAAATCAAAGTTCCCAGTGAAGTCCAGGCTTGAAGCCTTCTGCAACCTGTGCTCATTTGCTTCCAGCACAGCTCTGCTCACCCTTGACTGATTATTTTTCCTTTGGCATGGACAAAATCTTTCAACCAAGTAGGAAAAAAATATACCAAGGATTTCTGCAAAGACCTCTATACACCTTGGAAGGTGGACATTGCACATCACACTATCCTTCTAACTGAGATGTTGTCCTGGGTTGCAAGTATAAGATATGCACAAAGTATTCTATCACCATCTTCATGAACTGTTGAAACCAATTGCTGAAGCAGTGTTCTTCCAGATTTCCCCCGCCCTCTTCTGTTAAGGTGTCTTCTGTTAAGGTGTCTTCTGCTAAGGGGTCTTTTGTTAATGGGTCTTCTGTTAATGGCCTGCTGCATGACTCATAGGTAACTCCCTCCAGGAGTTATCTCTCTTTAATGGGCCATTAAGGACCCCCCTGTATGACTCATTATCCCATTGTGAGATGCTCCGCCCAGGGAGAGGAGCCAAGCATTCTCACCTGGATATAATCTGGGATTTGGGACAATATGGGGTACCTTACCCACTGGATTCCCAGAGGATCAAAGCTACCAGACCTTTCTACGGGATCACTGCTTCCATCATCCCACTCAGGTTGTATTCTGACTCTGTCAGTGGTCTTTTGTATTATTGCATCTATTTTATTTTATTTTATTTTATTCTTTTTTCTCTCTTCTTCCTATTAAATTGTATTTCTGACTTGAAGTCTGTCACTCGTTTTGCTTTCAAACCACTACAGATGTATTATTAATTCTTATGAGTATTGCTAGAGCAATCCCACAACTTAAATACTTCCATGAGCTCTCAAACAATAGTGTCATTTCATTAGCTCACTAAACTAGTGGAACTGAAAGAGACCTCAAGCTTCCTTCTTCATCTTCTGCTCACGTGCCTCCTAATGCCATGATTCCAAAGAATTGTCTGTGCCAAAGTCATGTTGGACAGAAATTGCACTCTGACATTATTCTAGCATCTCAGAGATGGATACTTGACAACCAGGACATCTACTCCTTTGCTGTCCTGTTTTGTCTCTGACTTTGTTCTTGTTATGGAGTGGGGTTCTCTTCTCTTTCCTGTAAACTTTCATCTGTCTAAGGACTATTATCTTTCACTGTATGAGACTAACAATTTTCAGTACAGCATCTCCAAGATTCATAACTATAACATGGTAGTGTGTTCACACTGGCCAGACCCCCAGCACCCACCAAAGCCACTCTCTTACTCTCCTCCAGAGCTGGACTGTGGATGAAAAAAAGTAACTAAGGGTTCATGGGTTGAGATAAGGACTGGGAGAGATTGTGAATCAAATGCCATCGGGGCAAAACAGGCTCCACATAGACATACAAAGTGAATGTATTACTGACAAAATCAGAGCAGGATAATGAGAAGTAAAACAAACTCTTAAAAACACCTTCCCCCTCCTCCTCCCACTCTTTCCCAGCTGTATCTCCTACCCCAGCAGCACAGGGAGATAGTTCCTCACCCAAGGCATCTCCCAATGCTCAGGGAGAGGGTGGTGTTTCCCTGCTGCACCGTGGGGTCCCTCCCACAGGAGAAAATTCTCCATGAACTTCTCCATGTGAGTCCATCTTATTGCAATAGCTCTCAGTGACCTGCTCCAGTGTGAGTCCATCCCGCAGGCAGCAGTCCTCCTAAAACTGCTGCAGCCTAGGTCACTTTTCCACAGGGTGCAGTCCTCTAAGGAGAGGCTGCTCCAGCATGGGAGCAGGGCCCCTCTCTCCACGGGTCTTCCACAGGCTCACAACCTTCTCCAGGCATTCACCTGCTCCACATGGGGGTGGATCTCTGCATCCCCATGGACCTCCATGGGCTGCAGGAGCACAGTTGCTTCACCATGGGCTGCACCACAGCCTGCAGGAGAACCTCAGCTCTGGCGCCTGGCACACCTCCTCACCCTCCTCTGCACTGACTTGGTGTCTGCAGAGTTGTTCCTCTCACATGCTCTCACCCTGCTCTTCTTTGGCCACAATTACATCTGCACAACAACTTTTTTTCTTCTTAAATCCGTTATCAGTTAAATCTGTTAACAGAGGCATTACCAGCATTTCTAATTGGCCCCACCTTGGCCAGCAGAACATCTGTCTTTAGAGATACCAGGGATTGGCTCTGCTGGACATGGAGGAAGCTTCCAGCAGCTTCTCGCAGAAGCCCAAAGCAAAACCAGGTCATGCATACCCAGTACAAACATTTTGATGGATAAGACACCGTCTTTGGAGATGTGATTTTGACATGTAGGCTACACACGTACAGGAGCATTCTAGCCACATGGCTTTAGACAATTGTGAAAACAAAGTACAGGAGTCTTGTTATAATATGCAGAAGTCCTGTTATGAAATATATGGTATCATTTCACTTTTGTGGAAAAATTAATTTGGAAAAATCCACATTTAAAATTCGAATATATAACACCTGTATCCCATTCCATTCTAAGCACTGCTAAAAGGGCTGGCCTGTTGTTTCCTGAAATGAAAATATTATGTGCTACTTTGGGAAACTAGATTCTGTGGTCAAGCTCAAACAAGATGTTTGCACTCTTGTTCTAGGACAAAAACCAATATCCTGTAATCACTGTGATCACTGCAGGTTTGGGACATTATTGTTCAGCACCTCAATTGAAGAAACATAGGGCCCTACTCATTATATTCAGACATAGCAACACCTCTATAAACTCTTCAGGTTTTAAAAAGTTCAGGAACAAGTAATTTCAATTATGAAAGCTAAAATCATTTTAGTCCTTATTTACAAATCTCTAAAATATTCTTTAAGAAAAAAACTTAACTAAACTTAACCTGTTTTTCCAGAGGAAGATTCACAATGATGGGCTACATTCTTATTTTATTCTGAGTCATGGCATATGAGGAAAATTTGAATGGCAATTTAGAGGAAAATCACTCAAATACCTCCTGAAAGAGGGATTCATATATTTTTAACAGACTTTCTATACACAAGCAACACTGAAATACTATTTTTCCCTCCATAAAGATTTGACTTCATTATACCAAATGCTAAAGACTGTCTCACTAGGCAATCTTACACTTTGAGCTCATTTCCTAAAAAGTGTTTTGATTTCCTAGTAGTATAGCAAGCACCAGAGAAAGATATGCACTGTATTTTTCCTGTATTTATTATTTTCTGTTCCTACTGAAGCTTTCTTTTTGCCTCATTACATTTTTCTCATTGCAAGTTTTGGTCAGAGTCCAGGGGATTGCGGTCAGGTTCTGCAGGGATTTTTTCCTGTTTTTTTCTCTCCATGCATATTTCATGTGCCCATTACTTTAGGTGCCACAAACACAAATTAAAACTAGAATCATTTCTGTCAGAAAAGGCCATATTTCTCTACTCATTCATTATTTATGTCGCGTCCTTAAGTGGTATTCTTGCTTGTTTGTCTCCAATAGAGGATACAAATTATTTCACAGCCTTTGTTCGTTACCGAGATTGGGCTGATCAGGAGCTCCACTGAACCTTGAAAGCAACGAGGCTCATCTCTGCTGATAGATAAATCCATGAACAACGTTTGCTGCTGAACAACCTGTCCCAGGCAGCCACGGAAACCACATTAGCCTTACCTTTCACTTTGTGTCATGGTAGAGATGATTTCTGTGCTTTGGGCCCATTTGAGCGTCAAGTATTTAACCTCTGCACCAAGAATGGACTATGAACTTACAAGGTGCATAACCAACCTCCAAATTTGAGTAAATAAAGATGTCTCCTTTGTCACTGTGTCTGGTCTGGTGAACTTCACCTTCTTCTCAGGGACAAGTTAATTGAAAAATCAAATGGATATTTGATTTCCCTCTCCTGCAGCTTCAATGAGGACACGTCCAGGTTCTCTTTAACTTTAACAAAGCTTCCTATTAATTCCTGTATTTACACATGCTCAGATTTGACTCACACTCTCTTTTTTGATGCCAGCATTATTACTCTCTGATTACATAGTTCTTTTCACCGCACTGGGTTACTAAGCAATGTACCTTCAGGGAACAGCTGCAGAATCTGAGACATTTCATTTTGTTGTTCAAAAAAATGGGTCTGTAAAGCTGAAGCAGAGGCCACTCCACTAATCTTGACTACTGGTCATCTGAAGCCTGCAAAAATCGTGACACTAAAGTGCCTTGTGTTTTCCTGGGCAAATGGAGGGAGTTTGTTTCCTATAATCAAAGCCTCTGCTTTTCACATTTTTTATCTGTTCCACACAAAGAGGAAAACCACACATTCCCTTTAAAAGAAGGGAAATTAGCTTCTCTGCATGTCATGTGAATGACGACTGAAGCACTGAAAAGAACATCCAATGCTATGAAATTCATAATAAAATTGTGAGACTTGACCACACTGCATTAATTCTACTCTATTTGAGTAGATCAGAGTGGTCAGTAGGTTTGTGTTATCATGTGCTGGAGGATCATCAGTGAGCCCACCCTAAAGAGTTTCTAGAGGACTCTCACCCTTTACCCCCAGAGTCTGTCAGAACACTACATAAATGCAAGATTCCCATTACAGAAGGCACAGGGCATTTGAAGGACACTTTATTTTCGCCTCAACATCTGTGGTGCTATGGATGTCTTGTTGAAGGAGAGACAACAGCTCAGGTCTAGTCCACTCAATCCTCATAATTTCATGAATCCCAGAAGGATCAGAGCTCCATTTACTGTAATCTGTGGTTTCTGGTGCTGTCACTGACAGCTAACCTTGCAATGAACCTGACTTTCAGCACCAGTTCTGCTGTCCTCTTGGAGAGATGAGGGACAGTCAATAAATACCTTGGCAATGGATGTTTGCTGTAGGCTGGTGTATTTTCTTACTTTCAACATGTCCCAGCTAGGAGTGGGGAAGGAACTGCATTTCCCTTACAGGAGTACAGCCTGCTTGGGAAGAAGGAAGGAGAAAGGAAAGGAAAGAAGGAAAAAGGAAGGAGAAAGAAAGGGGAGGAAGGAAAGCAAGAAGTAGGGCCAGTCCATGAAGGTCAGTGCTTTCCCAGGCAAAAATTAAATACCAAGTACAGCCCCAAGACTTACCAATTTCCTTCTGCCATATATCCTTAATCTCAAGGGACTCTTGATAACAGAGATAACTGTTCCTACAATACTTACAAACATTTTCACCCATTTCCATAAATTTCTTTCCTCACTTTCTTTTTAGGGAGTCCTTTAGACAGCAATGAAAACTCTAAGAGCAGCAGAGCTCTACCAGAGTAAAGGAACAGTATTTAAAATTAATTAAGAAAACAATATTAGATAAGTTATGAGCCCTGGGTTGTGCAGAGACATCACTCTCTCTCTGTGTCTTCTGCAGGCAGCAGCACAGCATGGGCAGCAGGGCTGCTGACAGGGCAGGAGAGCACTGCCACCAAGTGCAAACCCAGGTCCTCCGCATCCGCATGCCAGGAAAATAGTTTTTAAAAGCCCCTATTCACACTCTCTCTTCAGTCCCTCACCTTAATAAATTGTCACAAGTCCCACAGCTGGTCATATTGGCTTTTTTTTTATTTTGCAGGCTGTAATTACTCCATCATTTCATCATTTTTACTCTGTGAACTATTATCTCAGCCTGTTCTTTCACACCTTCTTTTCAATCATCAGTTTTTTAAAGTAACTCTGTATCGACAGAAACTGTTAATATCATTGACCTTTTTAAGTGCTTGTTATATTAACTGTGCGATGGCAGGGCAGGGAGCAATCTGTGAAGTGCAGAAATAAGAAATCTCCCAGATGCACTGAGAAGAAATGGTAGAACATGACTTCAAGACTTAGAAGACAAGATTAGGCCCTTCCTACATGGGGAATATGGCTTCAAGACTTAGAAAACAAAATTAGGTCCTGGCTATGTCGGGATGCTGAGGAAAGGTAAACTGAGCTAATTTAAGGTGCAGATTTAAATTGGATCAAACAAACCACATTATATTGCAAAGAGAATTAAAGAAACCGAATTAACGCTTATTTTAATTTTTTTTTAAAGTTGCCTGAGTGACATAATGCAATTTTACCAATACATTTAAAATAAATTTTTATTAACTTTCCCACAAGTCCTGTCCAGGCACAGACCAGCCCCAGATCACAATGCAAGTGTAAACAGAAGTGGCTGGAAAATGGTGATATTCCCTTCTGTCGTGCTCTCTGGCACTGCTTTTCTGAAATTAATTTTGTTCTGCTCCACATCTGTGTCAGAGAAAGCAGCCTGGCTCTTACTTCCATTGTCTGAATGCTAGGTAAATATGCAATGACTCTGTCTCTAGTTCAGCCGCCTCCAGGATGAGGCGGCTACTTTTCTTTAGAAGGGTAAACAATGAAGAAAACATTTATGAAATACTCTTATCTGTTCAGCACTAAAAGATACAAGAATAAACAGAAAAAAGCCCCATACTTGGTTGTCTAAGTAAGGAAAGACAGGCCAGTTCTTTTATTTTCCTTTCCTCATTATACAATTAATAACAATATAAATGTTTCTGCTTATCATTTAAACATTTATACTATCAGTGAAATCAAGCAAGATTCCCTATAAATATAAAGAATGGAAAATTTGAGTTCCAGAGACTTGTTTTCAGAATCAGACAATATTTAGGATCTTCAGCTTGACTGCCCCATCACAGTCTTCAAAATCAGTTTGTGCCTTGTTTTGTCCTCTGGATGCCAGCAAAATTGTTCACAATTGCCATGAGCAATACACTTAGCAAGGCTAATAAGCAGTTCCTTCCTGGCTCAGTTTCACATCACAGTTAAAGGTTAAGGAAATAAAATAAAGGAAATGTTAAAGGCTGTTACTAAAATATTGCATTTCATTCCCAGCTTCATAAGAGTAGAGTGGACTCTACAGTGATGCCTTATTATCTCTTTCTTGATGATTGGTTGTATTAAGTCATAATGCTACCTACTTTTAATAACTATATTCCCACTAGCGTTCTTCATAATTTGCATATCATACATCATTGAAAATAAAAGTTCTGACAAAACTTTCTCTGCTTCTTCCTTCAATTTTCCTGCCCACCCTTGGGGAAAATTAAATGTAGGCTGGAAAAATCATTGATAACACAGAGAGCCAGTCGACAAATCCCTTGATTATTGAAAAACAAGTGGCCTGGACAAGTGGTTATGCGCCAAAATGGGCAAGGCAGGATGTTTCCAATAGTCTTGCTCTGACATGGCTGCATATGATTCTGCCATGCACAACCTTTGCTGAGCATCTGTACCTCACTCAGAGCCTGTAAACCATGGCACCAGCCTGTTGTGGAAACCCTGCCAGTATCAATCACAACCAAGTTCTGCCTTGTGCGCTTGATGGGAAGAACCAAGGTCAGGCAGGAACAGTGCTGCTGGAGGCAGCTGGGGCTGAGGAGGCACAGTAGAGAAAGTTGTTTTGGGTCTTCAGATGCCCTTTCCCAGGGAGAAACTGGAAAGGTAAAATAGCCTGCATGTGATTTTCAGAGAAAGACATGCACACCCAAGGCAGGTGCTTTTCAGGTCAAGTCATCCAAAGGGTTTTCAAATCCAGCCAGGATCTTGAAGGTGGGAGCTGCAAATAAAAACAGGAAGAGATGGACATTGACTAGAATAAACCTTGGCTGGATTTTGACACTAAGCCATTTGGTGCTGTGAAGTGAAGGAGCCCAGTCAGGCAGACAAACTGAAGACATGGTATTCCCAAGCAGATGGCAAAGCACAACAACCTTGCAATGGGAAAGTGGGAGTAAAGAACCCCTCCCAAATGTGAGGTCAATGGCTGGGCAGTCCTTCCAGGACAATATCTCCAGACGTCAACTTTTGGGAAGGAAAATACAGTGAAGAACAATGTGCAGCTGCAGAGAAATACCAAGCACTTGTTTTAGTACAAAATTAATGAAGTCAGGAAAAAGATCCTGATTAAATCTATTTTTTAACATATTGGGAGGCTGAAAAATAATGCAGTAGTAAAGCAAAGATAAAGAGAAAGAGAGCTCATACAGGACATTTACATTAGGTAGGATAAGCCCTTGCAAATGTGCAGTAAGAATTAATTGCACTGTGGCAGAGATTAACTAGATGACTTACTGTAACAGCTCTGAAGGTAGCTAACAGCCAGAATAAGTCATCTTGAAAATGTAGCAAGGAAGCTTAGTGTCGCAAAGATTCACAGCAGAAATGGCACAGTTCTTCTGCATGATAATAAGGAAAAGCACAAAGGGGTGAATTAAGGATAGAGGGTTGGTTTTTCACTTTAATTTCATTATTTTTGTCAGGTTATATTATAACTTAAACATTCCTAAGAGGTATGGCAATTTTGTTGACTGTGAAATTTGTAGCTGTTTTATTTTTGCCTTTCATTTTCTCCTAAGTAGGAGGGGGAAATATCTTATGACAGATTATTAAATCATAAGTGGCTGATGCAGCTTGGCAATAAGCCCTTTTATGGGGACAAATGTTGAAAATAAGTCTGTTTAGTGTGTGCACTACATGCCTACATCACTATTTTTTTTTCAGGTAATCACCTTTTAAACAAAACCTGAGTCTTTATGTAAGAATGATTTCTTTACCTTAGAGACTCAAAAAGCTCTCTGGAAAATGTATATTTATACATCTCCAAAAAGTGACTTATTTACCCTGTTCAATGCATTGAATCTGGAGATGCGATGATTCACCTGCCAGACATCAGGGTCTCCCTGATAAGCAAATGTGCATTTCATGCCTGCTTACCAGGGAAAAATAACTGTATTTGAACTGTATCTTGTAATGACTCTAACGAGGTGTTTAAACATCATCAGAATTTTCAACCCCTCACACAAAAAGCTAACAAACACAAAGACAGTCAGTATTGTCCCTATACAGTAGGATATTCAGCTATGCTGGGGCTTTGATTCAGGGTTGGTGAGCATTTACATCTCTGAGACATCTGCTGTCTTCAGACAGGCAGTCATTTTGTCTTCAGACTGGAGCAGGCAGTGGAGAGTCTACAAAGAAAATGTGCTTCTTAAAAATGTAATTGAGTCCTCTCTCGCTTAGGGTATTCTGACTGAGAGCACACGGCTGCTACTCATGTAAAGGAAAGCAACATTTCTACTAAAAACAGAGTTGTTTACATAGGAAGAATGCTATTCCAGGCTGTCTTTTCAAGGTGGCTTGAAAAAATGATGTGAAGTGCAAGAACTAAAAAGAAGGGAAAAATCAATGTCTTTGTTTAGCATGGGAAGCTAGGTCGACCCTACAGAAAGAGCTTATATCTTTCCCAGATAGTTATGTTTCCCCAAAGACAAACTCAGAACTGATTTTTTTTCCAGTCCTCTAGATTTTAGAGAAAGGGAAAGGGAAAGGAAAAGGGAAAGGGAAAGAGAAAATATAAGAATTCAAACAAGCCATCTAGATTCTCTTTGTTTCTCTTCATGTGCAAAGGGATAGTATCAAGAACAGTTTCCCAGCTGATGACTGTTCAGACCATTTAAATTATTAAGATCTACTCAAGCCAGCAACAAGGTGACTTCCAGTGGTTTGAGCATCTCTAGAAGAAAGGTCAGGAGTTCCAGAGAATTTAAGTGGATGAATGTGGAGCCTGGTTTCAGAGAAATAGGAGATACTTTGGTGAGTAGGAACAGGGTGGCAATTTGCATAAGAGACTGACAATAATATTGATACTGTCACTTTCTGGAAATGGCAAACCATTTTTAGAATTCTGAGTGAAAACTATTTAATTTTTATTGAGCACATGATGAGATATTCAGTGCAGAGGCTGGAAACTGAAAGCTGCAGGAGAATCAGAAGAGTACAAAGAGACAGGATCAAACCCAAAACGCTAAGTAAATACACAAAGGACACATTGCTATCAAATTTTCAACTCAACAAGGCTTCTACTTTGGGACTGCAGAAGGGAGAATTTCACACATTGGGTAAACAGAGGCACTGGTATGGGAAAAGCCAGATTTTCAAATTGTGTTGAAACACAATGAAAAGGGGATAAAATAAAATGCTATGGTTTCCTTGGCTTTATGACTACAATAGGTGCAAGCTTTTCTCTGAAAGAGGTACTCTGAATTACTCTCCTCATACATGTTTAAATATCCTTCCATTCCAGTGCACCTTCTCTCTTCCTTTTCTTCCTCTTCCTCAATCTCAGTACAGTCCACCAACTCGTGACAGAGTGCATGTCCTCTTTCAAACTTCTCAGTGCTGAGGGTTCCAGTTTTGTCACCATAGTAATAATGGATGTCCAAACACCAAATGTGAAGAAGAAAAGTCCCTACAATAAATTATGTTCTTCACTCATGTAATCATAGTATTTTGCTCTTATAAAACATAATGTTTTTCATTCAAAGACCTCTGAGCTTCTAATTGATTATTTAATTAAGTCACAGAATGTTCCTGTGATCTAGGAAAGTATTGAAATGGGTGAGTAAACTAGTATAGATGAGTAAAGTCATTAGTCAAGATGACTAACAGATGAGAAATGTACTAATAAAGCGTAATTGCAGTAAAAGAAAATGAGCTAGAAACAGGTTAGAAGAGCGATTTTTAGAGAATAGTTCTGAACACCTACACTCTCACTTTTTTTGAAACAAAAGTGTGTATGTGGCATAGGAACACAGTGTTGAATGTACCCCTTGAGCAACAGGCTGAGCTGAGTCCACTAACTCACCTACATGGACAACCACAGAAAATGGGTTTAGCCTAGGAGTCCCTACAGACCATAAAATACTCACCACCCACCTTCAGTGTCCATTGTCGTTTTAGATTGTACTAGCCCAGAAGTCTGTCCTGAGTGGATCTCACTGTCACTTGACTCCAGTGGTTGACATGTGATCCCCTTCCTGCATAGATGCCTTTACCAAAACTGCATGACCAAGGTTCTAATTCGGTCATCCCATGCTCAGTTTCTCTGCACTCTATGGCTCACCAGAACCCTCTCCAGAAGTAACAGGAGAGAAAAGCAGAGAGAAACAGTATCATTTATTTCCCCTGTTGAGTAGTGGGGGTACCAAAGGGCTGATGGATGCAGAGTAATGCTTAGGTAAGATTGACAACTATTTCCTCCTGCTTCATACACATAACCAGCACCCACCTGTTTTCCTCCCACCCAGAGATATTTTTGAAAGCTTCTTCTAGCAAATTTCTGCACCAAAATTAAACCCATCTAGCAGTCAGCCTTATTGCCGTGTTCCCACGTCAGCTGTGTGTCATGACAACAGATGATAGAAATCCTGCTATTCAGGCTTCAGGGTACGTGTTTCTTTTTTTTTCTTTTTCTTTTCTTTTCTTTTCTTTTCTTTTCTTTTCTTTTTTTTTTTTTTTTTTTTTTTTTTTTTTTTTTTTTTTTTTTTTTTAAATTTTAATAGCTTTAAAAAGAGCTCTGAACAAAAGTGCTTGCTCCATGATGCAGCGCTGAGCTAAAGCACACAGGGCAGGTATACCTGCCCACATGCCAACAGGCAAAAATAAGTAGAGTGGGTGAGGTTTCCTGTGGCGCTGTGGGGGCTGAGGGAGAAACACTTGGAGGAGAAAAGGAGATGACAAGATAAGGGAAAATGGAGAGGCAGAGGCAGAAGTTCTTCCCTTCCCTGCACCCCTCCCCTGTGGGCCTTCAGCAGTGGGGCAACTCTGTGCACCACACATGGAGGTCCCTGTACTGTCTCACATCCTAAAACTGGGCAAACCTCCCTGTTTTGGGGTGCTGCTTGGCAGACTCCAGCCTGATTATCCAGAAAGGGCCCTGTTTGTCTCACCCTGGTCTGCAGTGAAGAAAGGGAGTTTTGAATTTCCAGGCATGAAAATCTTGCTCTGCAAATATCATCCGAGTTATTGCATGGGAGTAAAGCACTAACAAATGAAAGCCTCCTCATGCAAAACAGTGTTATTCCCACAAGACACAATTTCTCCCAGGTCAGACACACAGATATATTCCTTTCTACTCAAGAACTCAGAATTTGTCTATATGGCCTTGGTTTTGGTTGTGACTTTTTTGTTTGGTTTTGGTTTGATTTGGGGTTTTTTTATGTACTGCTAGATCCTCAAGGAAGAAAAAGAAATGAACCTAGTAAAAGCATGGTCCCAGTTACTTTAGCATCAGGCTATGCAAGTCAGAAGCTGGTAGAGGAAGCCTCTCCAGCTGGAACTGCTGCCGTTCACAGCTCATACTTCAGTAATCGTCACATTTGTTTCTGTTTCACAGCATCATAAAAGACAGCGAGCAACTCCTGAGCCAAGCAAGAATTTAAATATGTCTTTGAGGCCTTTCCCATTTAGAAAACGGCTTGTGTCTGTGTTTGATACTAAGGGCTGCTTCTGAATATAAATGCTTCCCTGAATCAGGGCTACACAAGTATCAGAAGCTTAGATCAAGGAGCCGATCTGTCCAAATCAGACATTAGAGGCATGATGAAATGCTGCAGATCTTCCCTTTAATGAAACTTAGTTTATGAAAACCCTTTAATAAAGCTGCAGTGAGTATATTTACATTCCCAAAAGAGAAGAGCTCTCTCTCGAAATGAAAAAAATTACCACAATTAATAATATACTGATATTCTTCATAATGCCAGTAGATTGCAAGTTTTGTTGAGCTGTTCATCATTTTGAATTTCCATGCATCTCTTTATTCCACAATCACATCTACACCCGGTGGGGCACTTTAGGGACTAAAATTCATTGCTGCATATTAA
The DNA here is from genome assembly GCA_024734555.1 of Trochalopteron elliotii. Classification (NCBI taxonomy): domain Eukaryota; kingdom Metazoa; phylum Chordata; class Aves; order Passeriformes; family Leiothrichidae; genus Trochalopteron; species Trochalopteron elliotii. The sequence goes on from JANPWX010019821.1 coordinate 1,238,111, forward strand.
AAATAGCAAATGAATCTCATTATTTCTTTTGTACCTCCTCAGTTTATTCAGCATACAAAAGACAAAATCAATAGCATCCTGCCTGAGGAATAGGGTTATTTTTGTATTTTTTTAATACTGCTGCAGATTTTTGGCTTTACTCTTGAAACTGTGATGTGCTGCACCAATATATTTTTGCTCTATGAGATTTCAAATCATCTGCATTTTGCTGTGCTAATCTGGATGTTTAATATCAAGGAAAATAGTATTTATATCTCATTCATCTCTTTCTCCAGCATCTCCTGTGTATCTGCATGTTCATTTTCCATTGCCAAGAGTCTGAATATTCAGAAATATTCAGAAATTTGCTTCTCAGGGACGCAAATCCAAGTAAGCACTTACACCTAAGCTTATGTATAATTTAAGAAAAATTTGGGCTTGACGAGCTGAGGTGCACCCTTGAGCTGAGAGAGACATAATAGGATAAAGGATAGAAGGGGTGTTCCTATGGGCTCTACCTTTTGGGGACAGCTGGGACTTGTAGATCCGGGCAGAATTCTAGAATTGGTTTGCTTCTTGTTTTAGAAAAGAAATGTGATATTTCCTTTCCTTCCATCCTTGAGCACTTCCACAGTTGCCGACTGTTTTCAAATAGTTGTAAGTGGAAGAAAATTATCCCAGAAAACGGTATCTTTAACACCTAAGGATGTGTGTCATCCAGACAACCTGTATATGGCTAGATTTTTTTTTTCCAGTTTATTCCTTATTGTATTTACTGGGTTTTTTAATACACTTTGTATATGTTTTTTTCAGATGAAAGCAAACCAAGCTCAGTGTTTCAACCAGGCCAAGTCTTTTTTAATATAATCTCCCTCCCAATTTATTAACAGATGGACTTCCTACCAATAATTCTCTTTCCCTGGCATAATGAAAAAATCTTTCTACTTGTTCTCATATAACTGAGAGAGGCAATCCACTTTACTCTAACTGTCTTCTTTTCTCTGAAATCATCAGCTGCATAATTACTCTATACACATGGATTTCTGTATTGCCCCAAACCATTCACTGGTTCAGGTTATTTGATTTTTTAATTCTTGATCCTGAAACACAAGACTCAATACTTTCAATTTTATGACAAAATTCTTTCTAGTGTAACTTTTTGGATATGTTTTACTATTCTCTTTAGTTTTAAGGCAGAACAGAAAACACAAAAAAATTACACATTTTCCTTCTTTCACCATTTCTTCTGGGACTTTTCCCTGAAATGCGAACAGACTTTTGCAGTAAAGCAAAGCAGATGTTATGCAACAGTTTTCACAGCTGTAAGTCCCTGACAAGCTATATACAGATGTGTCCTGTGCAGCAACCATTGTACTAATATCTTTACATATAATGAGTTGCAATAAAATTAATATGAATATGTACCCCAGTAAACTAATCTTCCTGTTTGGGAAAAAATTAACTTCTCTTTGTATTTCCATATATATATTTGTCCCCTTGGTAAAATGATTACAAGGAAACCATATGCATATTTACAGTGATGTGAATTTGTGATAGAATTTGCAGATATTTTAGTTTTATTTCTTTGACTTCTGCTTAATTTATGACTCAGGTAGCTACATGATGTGTCTAAACTCTGACTAAATGTTTACAAATTGGGAAAAAATTGAGGTGTGATATGAACATATATTAAATTTATCTTGAGTGCACTTCAAATTCACTAACTGATTGCATCTCTACCAATGTACCCAAAGAGGAGTCATCCTTGAAAGACATCTTGACTTTTTTTTCCTTTAAAAAGTACAATCATTATCAGTTTGCTTCTGTTTCCTTTTTTCTTTCACTGAGGCAATATTTGTTCACTCTATAAAATGGAACCAAACAATGCTATTATGTGAGTCATCAGAAAAGGGCAACAGCAGTCCTACATGGCTGTTGACGGTGATCAGTCTGAATTGCTTACTGCCCCCCTGCCAATCCCTTGGAAACTTTGGCATTTGGAGGATAACTGGGATTTACTTTTTTGAGTAACTTGGTGCCTTGCTGCCCATAAGACAATAAGCAAAACCAGTTTTACCTGGGAACTAGGTTTGCATTCCCAAAATATTGCTAGTCTTAACACTGCAGACTTTCCTTAGCTGACTGCAAAACATCAAACGCTAGTAACAAAAAGCGGAGATATCTGCCTTCTAAGCATAATAGAGGATGCATCCCTAGCTAGTCCAGAATACACCTAATTTTGCTAGATGTTAAGAGATGTTAGGCTGCCACATCAAAATGTTTCCTATTGTCCTTAAATTGATAGTTCAATCCACTTGCCATCAAACAGTAAAACTTGCCTTCCTGCTTTCATCCCGCTATGAAAAGGAAAAAACAGCAGATTTATGTGGCAGTAATTCTTACAACTATGGCTTTTTTTTTTTTTTGTTAATGAATAATAGCATACTATCAGAGTAACAGTACGAAAAGAGAAGAAGAAAAGAAAATTTAGTGTCTGAGATTTTACTACACAGAAAATTTGTTCATTTCTCTGCAACACTTCTAATACTTCCATCTGAGTGAGACCCTCATAACCTTGTGCAGTTGGACATCTGACAGCAGTCGGAGTAAAAAGATTTTGAGGTACACATCATCAACACGTACATAAAAAATTACAAGGCCTAAACAATTCCAAACAATACAAGGAAATTACTGAAATAAAAAAAGGATTGAGAAATATGTTCTCCTTGTCGAATCAAATGTCAGTGAGAAAGAAATTCAGCAGCTTATACTACGGAAAATTTGTCATTCATTGATGGGTTCTGCAGATTCTACTAGTCAGCAGTTAAGATTTGTTTGCTCTGCATTAAAACAGAGAGAAGGGGGAATCACAATACTGAAGCACCGCTTTTAGGTTCCCAAACGGAAATTAAACACAGCAATAGAGGCGAATTAACAATATTTAACGCATCTAACCGTGCAATTGGCTGAGCCCGTTACCCGACCGGGCGCAGCCGGCCCCGGGGCACAGGGCAGGGGCCGGGCCGGGAGCG
>JANPWX010019821.1:1241465-1252972 GCA_024734555.1 Trochalopteron elliotii
GTGCTCTCATACAGAAGGCGAGCGGCGGCGCTGCGGGCGCTGCAGAGGGGCTGCGGCACGGGCTGCGGGTTCTGCGAGCTCTGCGGGCGCTGCTGCCGAGGAACGCTCCCCTGCCCCTCTCTGCCCCCGCCCCGCCGGCAGGAGACCCCTCGAGGCCTCATCTCGCCCCAGCCTTCTCTGAGCCGTGCTTGTTTATCCTCTCGTACAGGGAGAGAGGGTGGGAAAGTGCCACTGAACGGGAAGATTTTGCAGCATGCTGTGGTCTCCCAGGGATTTTTGGCAGATTCTCATTTCCTCGGGGAGCCAAGAACATTTTGTCTTTGCATCTCACATACTTCCCTCTTGTCTTCGAGGCCATGCGGTCTCGAGGGGCAGCGCTGCCTGGAGACATCTCAGGGGGGCTGGTGGCTTCTATGGCGCTCAGGTCCCAACCCGCCGGGAGTGTAAGGACAAAAGTCCTTACACGAGTCCTGCACCAGGGTACATGCAGCAGGAATGGATAGGGGTGACTTCAGGTGTTTGAGACTTTGGCCCAGCTCAGCCTCTAGGCCTTATGTAAAAGACTTTCAGGAAGCAAGAGACATACCTGGCAATTCGTCCACAATAAGAGACGAAAGTTCCAGTGCAGAATTATCAAGCAGAGGGTAAAAGGCCTGGCCAGATGTTTTAGGAGAAATTTGTAACTCTGGCAGTCAAAACAATACATTTTGGTCAATAAAGAGAACCTGGGTTACACTCACTCACTGGCACAGGCCAACATCCCTCATCAATGCAGGCACTTACAGCAGCCAGGGGTTGACTCCATGCCTGGGATTAAGGAATGCCTCACACCACTTGTCAGCTTCTCTTTGCCAGCAGAGATGAGCCTTTCATCCATTCTGGTGATGCACCATCATCATTGCTGGAAATCCCCAAGCCTGTTGTGGCACTTCTGCCGTGCACCAAGCTGTACTCTTGGTCCCAAATGCATCTCCTGGGGACACCAAAAGCATCCTTTATGGGTTCGCCCACACTGAGAGGATAAACTGGAGGAGGTGAGGTGTGAGATCAGATCTACATTATATCTCACTGTATCAGCTGAATTCAGCATTGTTATCTGCAGGGGCAACCAAGGAGGAGGGGGAAGAGAGGTTGGTGCCATGCACACACCCTCTCGTTCTCATGCATAACCCACAGCTCCACACTCTAGGAGTGGTCACACTTCTGTGGCCACCAGTGGTCTAGGAAAAGCAATTTTCACCCCATTTTGTGGGTAAAAATGGAAGAGCCTGGAGAACAAAGGCTATTATTAATTCCCATCTGTTGAAAGGAGGCTGCAGCTGTTTTGAGAGGTTTTCCTGCAAGCTATGCAGATCTGCTCAGAATTTTAATGGTTGTTTACCAACCAAAGCATGCCATTGAAAGAGCAAGATGTTTCCAAGCAAACATGGTGTGAACATCACTTCAGCCTAGAAATAAATCTCTTCTTCCTTGCAAACATTTTTCTAGGTGACAAAAGATGGGTTTGGATTTGATTCTTTCACTTTTCAGCTGTTCTTTTTTTAACTCATCCTTTGCCATCTAAGAAGCATACAGGAGAAGAGATACCTTGAAATATGCAATGCTATTTTACATGCACAAAATCCTTGTTAACCCCAGACATTCTGTGGACCCTGTAGGTAGCCCCACAAAGCACTGGTGCCTTGGTGGATTAGTATGTGCTATCTGTCCAAAGAACCTAGCAAGCGCCGAAGAAAAACACTGCATACAAAAGATGGAAAAAAAGGGAAAGGCTTTGTTATAGTCTGATAAATAAAAAGACAATAAAAAAAGCTTTTTACCTTACATATTCCACTGTGGTCATGTCTTCAAGGGGATTGTTACAGCTAAGAAATTAACATGTCTTTAGCCAAACTCTCTAATGTGTGTTATTTATATCAGAAATTAAGTCCCTGCAACCATGCCTGTGTTTTATGGCTGTGTATAACTAAAAGGCCTGCTTCTGTGATACTAATACATGCAGTTTATCTGTGACATATATATTGTACATAGCAGAAAGAAGCACTACAGAAATGCCACAGACAGATACAAAAAAACAAACAAACAAACAAAAAAAACAACAACAACCCAAAGGTTTTTTGCTACAGTGTATTAGAAATCCAAACTTTTTTTTTTTTTTTTTTTTATCCCAGTAGTCTTTGAACTGCCTGACTTGCAGAAGGTATTTACAACTGAAATGACAGTCCCTGAACACAGCCTAGCATTCTTGGTAGCACTGCTGTAATTGGGGGATGGGAAAGATCCACTATCACCCACCATTTAGCCAAAAGCATTATGACCATCCTGCATTTAAAAACTACTATGCCTGAGAAACTAAAAAGAAAAGAGAGCTAAGTGACATAGTAAATGGTCACCAGGAAATGACCAGGAAATTAAAATAACGTAGAGGCAGTGCTAAGGAGAGAGCTGGACAGGCTGCTGCTATTCCATCATGTCATGCAACTGAAAATATTAGTGAGAAAATTAAACTATTCATCTTTCACTAAGACAGAAGTGAAAATCAATCTGGGCAACCTGACCTTCTAATCTGAGTTAAGTCAACACATAAACAATAAAAATGGACTAATATTTCAAGGAATTTTTTTTAATGACTGTTAGGGTTCATGTTACCATGGGGTGTTTTCCTGTAATATGATAGAATCCCACTAAATGGTAATTATTTGACTTCTGGTAATGGAGACACCAAAGCTGTGTGTCCTGTGTTTCTGTTACAGGGGACCAAAGGCTACTGAGATGGGTTTCACCTATATACATTTGAATTTATTTTCTCTTAATAAATGGTAGCCTGCAGTTTTGTATAATGACAATGGAAAATGAATTTCTGCTTTGTGATAGCTAATTCGTTGCAGCTAGCTTTTAAGACAGTATGTGAAAGTGAACAGCTGTGAACTGATAAATATTAGGAATTATTAAGTACACTTTTCAACAGATATAACACTTGCCCAATTCCTTACAAATAATTTTTCTGTTTTGAAGTTCAGTCTCCAGCATAGCACAAACAATGACTGAAATAAGTGTTATAAAAGAAACACAAACAGATGGGAAGTTAGGGGAGTGATAAATACAATAAAGTAAATGGTATGACCTAAATTCACCAGAGATATCAACTGGGTAAGCCAAGGTTAAGAAATCACCTCTCACTGCCCAGGGTTTTCCTTGTTAAGAGTGTTGATGCCTTGGTTTGAAAGACAGGTGTCATCTAAGGAAAGCAGGAACCTCACTTGAAATGGAGAATATGACCCCCTTCCCTCCAAATCGTTAAAACTTTGAAATAAGGGCCTTTCAGGCAAAGATATGGGGAAAGGAATACCAGTTCTTTACTGGTGTGTGTATGTATAACCAGGCAAACAAAGGACGGCCACACCAACCCAACCAAAGGGCAGAAATCCCAATGAATCTTCCCGCTCTTTCCGTGCTTTCCCCGTTGGGGCTGTTCCGGCTGCAGCCGGCAGGGGGCGCTGGTGGCTCCCGGTGGGCGGGGCGGGTGTGGTGATTCCCCCACGCCTGCAGGGGGCGCTGAGCCGCGGCGCCCTCAGGCGGTAACGGCGGTAACGGCGGACAGGATGGCAAAAATGGGCCCCAGAGGGAACCTCGGAGCGGCGGCTGGAATGTCAGGGTGGGCTCGGCCAGGGCAGCAAACAAGAGGCAGCAGAAACTCTACAGCTGTAGCTGGAACTGCACAGTGTCCTGGCAGGCAGGGGGTGCAGAGCTACAGTGTGGCAAAGACCCCAGAATGTGGCAAAGGAACGGCAGGGTTGGGCAGTGGCAGCCCAGCTCCCAAACACAGCCGGGAGAGGCTCCCTCGGAGGGAGAAGGGGCTCAGGGTCCCGGGGTTTTCCCTGAGGCAACCAAGCAGATGGTGAAAGTTCTTTCTTTAGTGAGGTAGTGTGTTAATAAGATCCCAGTGTAATGGCAGCTCTTACGAGCAGAGCTCCACTGATGGTACAAGAAAACAGCAGGAGATGGAGCTCCACAGTGGTGGTGAATTCTCCCCACAACAACCGCAGCCTGTCTCCCCCTCTGAAGCTGACATGAAAGAGAGCTAGAAAATGTGTCCAGCCCCTTCCCCCAGCCCAAATCTTGAGGTATCTCTGCTGCTCCAAGAGAAACCCCACAGATAAGAGAAGTGCAGCCAGGTGCTCTCCTCTCCTGAGCTTGGCAGCTTCTTTTGTCTCTCCTAAATACCAGTCATTATGGTTTCTTAGCGACAGATGGAACAAAATTCCATTACTGAAAGAAAGAAAAGGAAAAACCCTAAACCCCAACACCCTCCCGTCTTGTAGAAATGTTAAATAGGATTTGTCCATATAATCCAGCCACTCCAATCTTTTTTACTGCATGCTGACATCCATGGGTATGATCTCAACAAATCTAGGCCCTTTGGTTTACTATGGCATAATATCAAGAAAGCACATTGCCTGAAAATAGCCTGATTTAACATACCCTTGATTTTACCAATGCACTGTCTGCATAAATCTATAGGTAGACAAATAAATCACAGAATCATAGGATTGTTTGTGTTGGAATGGACCTCTAGAGATCATGAAATCCAACACTTCTGCAGTTAGCAGGGACATTTTCAGCTAGATCAGGTTGGTCAGACCCCTGACCAACCTGACCTTGAATGCTGCCAGGCATGGGGAATCTATTAGCTCTCTGGACAACTTGTGCCAGTGTGTTATCATCCTCATCATAAAAACTTCTTATATCTAATGTAAATTGATCCTCTTTCAGTTTAAAAGTATCGCCCCTTGCCCTATCACAACAGATTCTGCTAGAAGCTTTGTCTCCATAGTATTTTGTAGGCCTCCTTTAGTTATTGACAGGCTGCAGCGAGGTCTCTCTGGAGCTGTCTCTTCCCCTGGCTGAACAACCTGAAATCTCTCAGTCTGTCTTAAGAGAAGTGGTCCAGCCCTCAATAGTCTTGGTAGATCTGCTATGGACCTACTCCAGCAGGTTCATGTCTTTCCTGTACCCCAGAGGTGGACAAGCACGCAGGATGGGTCTCATCACAGTGGATCAGAAAGGCAGAATAACACAACCTGCTGGCCACTTCTCTTTTGATGCAGCCCAGGATACAATTGGCCTTCTGGGCTGAAGGTGCACATTGTCAGGTCATGTCCAGCTTTTCACTCACCAGTGGGCCCATGTCCTTTTTTGCAGAGCTGCTTTCAAGGAGTTATTCTCCCAGTCTATATTTATGTCTGGCATTGCCCCATCCTGGGTGCATCCCTGTCTTGGGTTGCAGTATGTAACCAAAAGTGTGTATTCTATTTACCACCTGTTGAAACCGTTTGGGGAGGGGTTTTCTTTATCTCTTGTATAACCCATTCCTCATAACTCCGGGGGGCGGGGTTGGGTGTCTTCTGTTAATGGGCCAGCTGTTAAAACCAGGTGGAGCCATGTTCCTTATCTCTTTCACAACCAATCCTCCCTCCAGGGGATATCTTCTCTAAATGGGCCATTAGGGCTCCCCACATGACTGATAAAATTACATCGTCCCATTGGGAGATGCTCCACCCAGTGGGAGAAGCCAAGCATTCCTACCTGAATAAAAACTTGCAATTCAGAACTTCAGGAGTGCCTGTTTTCCACTGGATTTCCCAGGGACCCATCTTAGCACCACTGGACCGTTCTTACAGGATCATCTCTACTCCATCAGAATCACATCCATCACTGCAGGGGGACTTAGTTTGACTGCTACCAACATCCTGACCAACAGTGTGTTAGGTTGTATTCTGACTTTGTCAGTGTATCTAGGATTTTTTTTGTTTGCTTGGTTTTTTGTACTACATTTGTATTTTTAATATTCCTAGTAAAGAGCTGTTATTCCTATTCCCATATCTTTTCCTGAAAGCCCCCTTAATTGCATAATTATAATAATTTGGAGGGAGGGGTTTTACCTTCCCATTCCAAGGGAAGCTCCAGCTTTCCCTGGCAGACACCTGTCTTTCCAAACTATGATATATGTTCTAAAATAAATTTGGGTATCAAGTATGTTATATGTTATAAAACTGTGCTACAAGTTTAGGTTTCAAAAAAATGTAAAGGTGTCCCTGACTGCAGAAACTCATTTGCAACTGTAAAGGATCTCAGACAATTACAGGGCAAAGCCAAAATTTACAACAGAAAAGATCTGGCTGAACAGGAGATGTCTCATCCATCCTGGGTGGACCCGCCACTTCTCCGATGATCAACACCTGATATGGATCTAAGTGGGGAGAGCTCAGAGATTGCACATATCAGCATCCCAATGCCCAGTTCCAGGAACCTGATTCAAGTCTTCAACTATGTCAGGAAAAGCTTTCAGAAACCAAACAGGGAAAGAAAGAAGTGTATGAATATGCACACTGGACAAAGACTAATAATAAAATTGCCTCAAGGAAAAAAAACTGTATAAAAACTGTACCCTGAACCCAAGAGTCTGAGAACGGGGAGGGATCGACTCCATTGAGGCTGTCCCTGCGTTCACCCAACCTCGATACCCCGGGGATCGGTGTTGCATTCCTTTATTGTGGCTGCCCCAGACTGATTTCAAATGGCGAAATAAAAATACTTTATATCAAATTGGCTACGAATTCTCTATAACACAAACTAAAACAGTCTTTTACACTTGGCCCTGGTAAATCTCAGGAGAGTCTCATGGGCTCACTTCTTGAGCTTGGCCAAGTCCCTCTGGATGGCATCCAGTCCCCAGGAATGTCAACTGCAGTGCTCTGCTTGATGTCATCTGCAAATTTGCTAAGAGTGCACTTGATCCCTTTGTCTGTGTCACTGATGAAGACATTAAACAACACAATTCCCAATACAAACCCCTGAGGGACCCCACTTATCACTGATCTCCATGCGTTGAGCCACTGACCTCTGTATGCAACCATCCAAGTAATTTCTTATTCACTGAATAGGCCTCCCATCAAATCCATATCTCCTCAATTCAGGGAGAAGGAAATTTATGGAAAACTAGGTCAGAGGCTATACAGAAATCCAGATGGATGATATTCATGGCTTTTCCCTTGCCCACTGATATAGTCACTCCATAATAGGTTTGCTCTCCACGAGGAAATCTCCCTTTCAGTTGCCCACAGCCAGTGCTCTTCAGCCCAGTGCAATACTGTTGGATTTCTACTGCTGTGGAATGGATGGGTAGCAGTGAGCCATTTATCCATGTCATCCCACTGAACAAGTTCCTCTCTTTCTTACATAAAACTTCCCCAGAAAACAGGGCTGGATAGTTTTCTAAAAAGTGTGAACCACAGGAACAGTAGGAAGTCTCCTTATTTCAAGATGTGAGAGCTCATTGTCAGACTGTTGCAATGCCCTGACAAATACCTTCTCTCACACTGTTTCTGGATCTGTCTTTTCTACCTTAAAAAGCTGAGCACTGACTGAATTCCTTCAACCTTACAGTATCTCAGAACCATGCCATCTAATCTGTGCCTGCCACCCAAAACACAGCTCACGCACCTTGTCATTGCTGCCACATGGGACAAAATAATGTACAGCTAGTCACAGCTGTAGGGTTTGGACACACAGTATGGGTCATGACATGGAGAACCAGCGGGTCCCAGAAAGAGCTCTGGCAGTTTCACACAGGGAGCAAAGCAGGTATGACCTGAGGTGTTGGGGACTAGCATTCTTTGGGTCTAAAGAGAAATGATCATTTGCAGTTAAGAGATTTTGTGCTCAAGGACGACGATGGGTATTCACCACTACAGCCAACACAAACAAAGGAAGAGCCTCTCTACAAAACAAGCTATGGTAAAGTGTTGCCAGGGGTTGGCAGCAGGGAATTCAGGGGTGGTTTCCATGAGGAGAGCTCAGGGACTGTCCGATGCCCAACATGGATTCTTCCAGTCAGTGCTAAAATGGCACCCCAGCTGGCCAGAGATGAGCAGTCCATTAGTCCAGCAGGCAATGCCTCTGGAAAAATATATGTAAGAAAGGGTAAAAAGCACCTCATACTAGTTTTGAGGGAGGAGAGTGAAAAATATGTGACAGCAACAGCCCTGCAGACACCAAGGTCAGTGCAGAAGGATAGGGAAGGAGTGGTCCAGATGGTGGAGTAGAGGGTGAAGACTATGGAGAAGCAGATGTCAACCCATTACAGCAAATATTTACTCCTTGCCTGAACCACCAGAAAAATACTGTTGGTGTTTAAATAGAGGAGGGGGAAAACACCTGTTTCCTTTGTTCAGAGAGGTTCATCTTCCAAGAGTCTTTGAGAGAGGTCTTGCAAAAGTGGCAGTTTGGGAAGATTCTAACTTGGCTAAACCTACAATGTCCTGTACTAGCCTCTAGATGTATTACTATACAAAGAACCATCTAGAGTAATTTCCTACTTTTTCCTTTGTATAGTAATTGCTCACCTAGAGTAACTTCCTACTTCTTTTGCCACAGCAGGAATCCAGGTCCATATTATAATGAAAGAGTGTGTATTTTATGTTATACAGTGATGAAAGGCAAATGCTTCTGTTTTTCTTCTGCTCATCTGAATAGCATTAAGATAGACCACTTAAGTGGTCAGCATAAATTTGATTTTAGAGAAAATAATCTTTTTTTTTTCCAAAACACTAGAAAGTGTCCTTAGTGGTAGCAGTTTATATCCAACATTTCTTAAAGAAAGCTGCTCTGAAATTGCTGCAGCAATCATCTCAGCAAGAGCACAGCACTAACTAATCAGCATCAGGCAGTGTGACACAATTAGTTCAGACACTAGCCCTCTGTTTCCAGTGTATTCTGCAAGCCCATGTCAGTGTACAAGTTGCTGTAGAAATGCAGAAGTCCTGCAAATGCCAAAAACATTTGCTTCATCTGGTTCTTATTTGGACACGTACACTCTCAGAGACTCATGCAGATGCTCATCTGGTAGATGTGTTGTATCACTGACCACGTGAATTGTGGCTTATTAGATTCTCCCAAAGGTCCTTATGGGCCAGATTAAATCTCCCATGAAGTCTGCAGTCAGACAACAGTTGGCTGTTAGCTTGGGGAAGGATGACACTGCATCAGGAGAGTTGAACAGAGCAATATTCCCTAGCAGCAGCTTGCCACAGTAGCAGGATTCGTCCTAATTTACAAAATAAGACTAGAAATATTTGGGGTTGTTTGAACAAAACAAAATATTTCAAAGCCACTTGGGCTGACCTTATGTAAAATATTAACTTGTCATATCTGAGACAAATGGAAAACTTCCTGATGCAATGTAATTTTTAGAAACTACACTTCGTATTATAAAACCATTTAAAAAATCCTGACTAACTTCTTTGGCTGAGAAGAGTCTGTCCTTTTCTTGCTCATGACTATGTTTCAAATGCTATAAACATCAACTTTTACTTGGAGGATAACATCATGTTAAAATTCTAATTAAAGCAAACAAGAGCTGAGAGTGCTTAGCGTAGGCCTTTTTATTCTAGATTAGCCAAGTCATCAATTTAAAACAGGAACAAGCCAAATAAATATGACAAAGTAGAAATGAAAAATTGTCTTTTAGATACACTCTGCCATTTATTCAAAACAGACTGAGGAGAACACCTGGCTTCTTAATATAGAACAGTAGTTGGGTCAGCGCCATTAAGGGAAATTGATTTCAGCAGAGATGATCTTGGAAAAAAAGTAATTTCCAAAAAAAGTCATATGGAATCACTTGTCATTCCCTCCTCTTCCTTTTTAAATCTGCTTCAGGGAAAATTTTTCAGGAGCATTCAAACATTGTTTTAAACATAGCTTCCTTGTGTCTGCTTCCAACAGAATTCTTCATGGTCTACTTCTGATTAAAGGATCTGTTCCCATCAGGTTTATACAAACACTACATTTTATGGTTTCCAGATTCCAGTTCTAATTCCTTCAGCTACTGTTGGTCTCCTTGTTACTCTTCACCTCCTGTAAAAGAAATTATCACTTCACACAAATCACTTACTGAATGTCCAAATTCAGCTAAAACAATTGCAGCAGAAGGAATTAAAAATGAAGATCTCAAAGTTATTTAATTTTATTGTTAATTAGTTATTTGGTTTTAATCATTTAGTCTGGTTCTGAGAGACAGCTAAGAGCCTTTTCCCATTCATTAACATTCACACCACTGCTGAATTCAGTTTCAGTTTCAGTTTCAGTTTCAGTAGCTGTGAAGAGTCCAGCGTGTTGGGAGGTCAAATATTTTCTTGGTCACACAGGCAGAGATGCATTTGGGTAGGAAACCAAAACTGCAAGCTGGATGGCAAAACTTCTGCTTTGACAGAAAACAAAATCTCCAGCTCAGGAAAACAGAATCAGACTGAGCTCTGTCATGGCATTTCAAGAAATCTGAGTTCACATCTTGGAATTGCTGGGGTGTTGTGTAGCCACCTTAAATGAATAATTATTCTGTAAACACAAGAGAAATTAAATTTCTTTCTTCACCTTTTTTCTGCCTTGCCTTCTTCTCTGTCTTGCTACTGTGCATCATATGCTTCTTAGGGCTGACAAAGCTAATTTCTTTTCTCAGAAAATTTCAGAGAAATTTTTCAGAGAAATTTCACAGAAAGGTTAAGGTTGGAAGGAACCACTGGAGGTCCAACACTGATACTCAAACAGCGTATCCTGCAGGATACTACAGCAGGTTTCCAGGTCCATATCCAGATAGCTTCTGAAGATCTCCAAGGAAGAAGATTCCACCACCTTTCTGAGAAACCTATGCCAGTGAGAAGTCATAGTATAGACAAATTTTAGAAATGTTTTTTAAGCTTCTTACGTAAGCTTTTAAAAAATCTATGCATTGCCCGGCACAAAGAGCCATCTCCTAGTCTGGTGGAGAGGTGATGGCTACCTAAAAAAAGAACAAGAAGAACACTAGGATTTGCAATCATGTCAGTGTTTGGAAACTAGAAAAAAGTAACATCAATACAAGATTATGCATGTAATTGTATTGTTACACATGAGGATTTATAGTGTTTATCTGCTTAACAGTATTTGAACCACTTCAGTTACTCCTTAACAGCTGGTCAGCAGTAGGATGGAGGGTTTGGTGCATGCATAATGAAGAAGGGCTTAAGAATCACTATTCTAACACTGAAAGGAAACATATACATTACTGATACAAGATGGTGCATAATAAGTTTTACTGCTGTAAAACATACAGATTGTGTGTTGTCTCAGACATGTCCATTCTAGCTTCAAATTTGGCAGAAAATCAAGGTGGTTTTTGTCCAGGCAGACGTCAGCAGGAATATAACTGTTCTGTTGGAAGTCTGGGGGCTAAGACTTTGCTCTGAGCATCAGTGGAATAGTCACTTTTTCTTTCTAAGCTTGCTTCCTTCACAGAGTTGCCCATTTGGATTGCTGCTAACATGGGGCTAGGTTTGCAGGTGGTGGCCTTTAGTAATAGTTCTGGCTGCAGTCTTTCCTTTCTAATTCAAATAGGGTTTTGGCATTAGAACTAAGCTTTTTCTAAAGACTGAGTCTTTGGGTTTCAGAGAATTGCAGAATGGGAGGGG
>JANPWX010019821.1:1253371-1347420 GCA_024734555.1 Trochalopteron elliotii
GGGAGGGGAGGGGAGGGGAGGGGATCGTCTGGTCCAGCCTCCCAACTCAAGCAGGGTCATGTGAGATGTCGCACAAAATTTTGACCAGTCAATTCTTTAATTTTTCCCATGGAGGACACTCCCCAGACTCTCTGGAGAATTTGTTCCAGTGCTCTATCACTCACATGATGAAGTTCTTCCTGGTATTCAGGTGGAATTTCCTGTGCATCAGCTTCTGCCTATTGCCTTTCGTCCTGTTGTTCAGCACCACAAAGAAGAGCCTGACTCCATCCTCTTTACACCCTCTCTTCAGATACTTCCAGACATTGATGAGGTCCTCTCTCAGTCATCTCTGCTCAAGGCTGAACAGGCCCAGGTCTCTCAGCCTTTCCTTATAAGAGATTTGTTCCTGTCCCTTAATCGTCTTTGTCCACTGAACTCTCTCTTGTACTGAGGACCCCAGAACTGGACATAGCACTCCAGATGTGCCAGATGAACATGGGGGCTGAGTAGAGGGGCAGGATCACTCTTGTTGCCCTGCTGGCAGTGCTTTCTTAATGCAGCCCAAAACCCTTGTTGGCCACCAGGACACACTGCTGGCTCATGGACAACATGTTGTCCACCAGCACTCCAAGGTTCTTCTCCACAGAGCTGCTTTCTCAAGATCAGCCTCAGCCTATGCTGGTGCCTGGGGTTATTCCTTCTCAGTTCAGGACTCTACATTTGCCTTCACTGAATTTCAGAAGGTTCATCTCTGCTCATCTCTCCACCCTGTTGAGGCCCTTCTGAAGGGTTGCTCAGCACTTTGGGGTATTGGCCATTGCTCACAGCTTTGTGCTGTCTGTGGGCTGCTGAGGAGGCATCTTTGTCCAAATCACCGATGAGCAAGTTAAACAACACTGAGCCCAGCACTGACTCTTGGGGGGCATCACTACAGACAGGCTTCCAACCAGACTCTGTGCCACTCACTACGACCCTCTGGGATCTGCTGTCCAGCCAGTTCTCAGTCCATCTCATTGTCCAGTCATTTAATTCATACTTCCCAAGTTTGTCTATGAGGATGTTGTGAGAGGCAGTGTCTAAAGCATTGCTGAAGTCAAGGTAAATAATATCCAGTGCTCTCTCTTCAGTCATACTGGTTGTTATTTCATTACACAAGACAATCAGGTTGTTCTAGCATATTTTATCTTTAGTGGATTTAGCATGCTGGCTGCTCCTGATCACCTTCTTGTGTTCTATGTTTTGCCTCAACAAAAACAATTAATAGACAAATAAACATCCTTCAATCTCTATTTTTTGTATAGCAGGAAGAAAACCTGATATAAACTTAGAGATTGCATTCATTTAACTACTGTGGGGCTAACTTGCTGTGGACGGCCCCTCTCCGGCTGTCAATAATATCTAAGTATGTGTCTGTGTTTGTATGTTTTTGTCTGTGTGTATAACACTGAACAGCTGCAAAGAACACAAGTGTCATGTTAAATGCCAATCATTTGATCAGTTTATATGCCCATAATGCCCATAAGTAGTATGATTAGAAACACTGAAAACTTGCGATGTACTGTGGCTTTTTGCTAAGCATAAGAAAACTCCTGAAAACCAGTGTTGAAAGAACATTTGTGTGTTGATTTTTTGATGCCTTGGTTTTTTGGGGATTTTGCATTGGGCTGTTGTTGGTATTTTTTTTCTCTTTATTATCTTGATCCTAAACTGCTGAATATGAAACAAATTCAATAGATCACATAAAGTTATACCCTGTAAATACTTGGGAGGTAGGATATCTACCGGAGAAGCACATTGGCAAAAGTGAAGTTCTCAGTTCCAGAATTTTCCCCATGAATGATACATTCTCAGCCAAAATGTGGCACCATTTACTAAGAGACCCTGTAATTCTGTCCAAACTCTTCCCAAGACAGCCATGTACCACAATGTATCAAATAAACGTCTCAAATATACATTCAATACTTAAGAAAATTTCACCTTCTGTTAAACCAGTATAAGTCCACAGAAGAATTCAATTAGTGAAGCAACTTAGTTACTCTTACATGAAATTATCCATGCTATCAATTGTTAGCATATATATCCTATGAGTATTTTAAACTATATTGTTACAAAGCTGAAAGAAAATTTTCAGAAAATGAACCTTTCTCCTGCCACTATACATTCTATATATATTACCTTTCACCTAAGTTGCCAGTGTTCATATTAAAAAAAAAAAAAAAGACTGACTATTTTATATCCTTGGAGCTCTATTTTGCAGTCATAGAAAAGCTGTAGAAGGAAGAAAATGTTTTAAGAAGGAAACAACACTAGAGTCTACATTTTTATTTCAGAAAAATATTGACAATGTACTCAGCAGAGTTCTCTGGAAATATTTAATTGTTGCCCATCTTTTTTCAGCATACACACCAAAAAGAAAGGTACCTTTTATTTTGTTTTGGCTTATTTGTTCTTTATTTGGAAAATGCTCTGATGTGAAATGGATAATCATCAAAAGAGCTGATGGCAGGTATCAGTCCAGACAGATAGATTCAAATTAAGGAGGCATAATTTATATTGACACATTGCAGGATGAGTGCATAGACAGGGAAAAAACACAAAGACACAGTTTTTAGAGTGTCCAGGCAGTCTAGTTTGCACTAGTGATAACTAATATGATAATTTTCTCTCTACTTCTTCAACCAGAGAAGAATTTCCTATTAAATATGCTGTAACTAGCATAAGAAATATCTTCTCTCAAGTTTGATTTCCTAAGTCCGAATCTCCTGTACTGCTCAGAATGCACAGTTTTCCATATGAATTTTGGGAGTAGGGACTGGGGGTGGTTTTGGCCTTTTGAATCAGTGCTGAGGAAGGAGATCATCACTGGTTTAACCTGTGATAGCACCTTAATATGTAGCATAGCAATGCTGAATTTTAGCCCAAACTGGGGGCTATGTTCTATTTTTAGATACAGACATCTGTCTCCAACTTACTTCAAGGGTTGTGCTTGCATCCAAGGGCAGGTTTTGACTTTTAGATTTTTTTTGTTTTCATTTTAAGTCCAAATATGATAAACTGTGTTTTTGTGGTTTGAAGAGAAAGGAAGTATTACATCACCTTTATGCTAAAATGAGACTTTTCCCCTGTGTATCATAGGTAGAGAGTGAAGTCTCTATCATTAAGTGATCAGTAATTAACAGGTAATTGAATAACTAATTAAAGATTCAAACCTTCCTGTAAACCTACAAACACCTTCTTACCTATATTCAAGAAATTGCAATATAAGTGACCTTGTGCTTATGTTTTGGTAAAGGTCAGGAACGAAGTTAAAATAGCAGCAAGAGGCTTTGTAGAACCATTGGCAGGAATTTTAACTCTGTGTATTCTTAATAAGGAGACTAATCAGCCATCCAGATAAGAACAAAGCATATGAACTTCTGCTGGAAAGTTGGCAAATCATGATTGAAAACACTGCCATAGTCGGAAGTACTAAAATGATGGCTTTCAAATGTTCATTTTTGCTAAATCCCAGCCATCTTTCATTGAAACTATCAGTAGTGCTTATTATATTCATTACGTTCTTTCTTAGAATAAGAAATTCAGCCTTTGGCCTCATGTGGCTTTGGTATTACCAGATGTTCACATAAATACCTCAGGACTCATTTGCTCATTTTTGTTTGTTTAGGGCTCTTCCTCCTTCCTCTCATCTCACATTTCAGCACAGGATAACTGTACTTTTTTCTCCTCAACCTTTCACAAACAATTCAACCTCAGGCAAAACCCATGCACACAGCTTTGTTTAAGACTAGTAGAAGAAGGACAAAGCTAGGAGTGAGTCATGACAGAAACATGTGGATGACTGGCAGGAGGACTCTGAATAGGGTTATAGATCAAGCTTCCCTAGTGCTTTTCCATTGTAGATCTTATAGAAGTTCACAGATGTTAAAAAAAATTATTCATGTTGAAGAACTTGACACACATTAAATGTGCATTAGATCTCTTTCCCAAGACCTCATAGTAAGCTTTACAAAGAGTTGAAGTCAGGCCATATGATTTCCAGTGCCAGGCATTTTTCTCTTGTATGTCAGAGTCCTTCAAAACACGGTTGATTATTGTTTTTGAGCAGGATAAATTTTGTGTATCAAGGAATGCAACATTCATGTCTCCTGAAGTCAGGCTCTGAAATCCATGCAATGCTATGCTTAAATAAATAGCAAGACTTGTGAATACTCTAGAGCAGGCAAATATTGCCACGGACATCAGTGGAACAGTCTTCCCACTCTGCCTAGATCTGTTATGTTGCCCTTAAGAATTACATGCAGCAAAGGTCTGTGACAGCACTCTGCATAAAGTGTTCTTGGTGTATAATAAGAGAAACACAGTGAGAATGAGATAGTACAGAGCCCTTTACAGGTGTTGGTCCTATTGGCAGATCCTTCCACACCAGCAGTTTGCCCAGGCATTGCATCCTGCAGATTGTCATTTTCATGACCTTGTTCCCCTGGAAAAAGGAAAAAAAGAGAAAAAACATCCTTTCATGTTTTCTTTCTTAGTACCAGATCCAGGCTCTCCCCTGTGTTAAAGGAAAGGTTATAATAATAAGGTCTTGCAGTGCTTTTCATCTTCATTAAAAGATACAGAGTAATGTGTCAGCTGCAGGGCAGACATGGAAGATGAAAACACAACATGAGGCAGTTTTATGTTTATATATACTTAAGGAGGTGCTCCTGAAGGGCTTGGAAGTCCTTGTTACATGCAAAGAAAGACAATTTACTGGTTAAAAATATTAACATAAAAAAAGATTAGTTTCCTGTACAGCTTTTCACACTTATCTAAAGCAGATATTGCTTTCCATAGCAACATCTTCTGAAATAAAAGTGAGAAGAACTCACTCCTTCCTGTTTTCAACAACATTTATAATACCTTGGCTGCTCTGTAAACATCATTTATTCATGTCAGGAAAAGAAAAAGAGGAAAAGACATATTTTTGTCAGTCATTAATTATCAACCGCTAGGATCTGTCCTTCAAAGTGAGGGTGTCACATTTGTGTATATATCACTGATAAAAATCAGACTAATAGCTAGCCACATGTTTTATCTAAAGGTCTGGACATCCAGAAGAGATATGGTTAACACCATTCTACTACTCTAATAACTTTTACAAGTGAAAAATCTGAAGTGCAAAGATACCCATTTCACTCTTGCACAAGTCAAAGGAAGTGCCTCAGTATGCTGGGAGAGTCATGTTTTTCCATCCTTGTGAGACTTGACAAGCTCTATTTTGCATCTTTCTCAGATGTTTTGATCTACTTTTTTGTGTTATCCTTGAGGAGAAACACAGAGAGAAGCAGGTAAGGTAAGTGGTAAAGCCTGGATTAATTAGCTCTCCACGCAAAAGCATGTCTCACTAGTAGGAAAAATTTCAGATAGAGAAGGAAGAGGAGGAAATGGAAGTATTAGCTCAGAAATTAGAGATCTAGTGAATCTTTATCCAATGCAAAAAAAAAAAAAATTAAAATACTGTAATATAAGAGTTACTGTTCTGTGCTATACAAGTGTTATTTTAGCTTCAGAAGTGCTGAGCAGAGGGCTCTTGTTTCCCTTGGTCAGCTGAAGACACTCATGTTATTAAGAAAGAGTGTCAGGAAACAAATATAAGTGTTATTGTGAGAGGAAACCTGTTTCAACTCCCATGATTGCAGTTTAGCGCAGCTGCACCCCAAGAGAACAATAGCAAGATTTATTTCTTTTATAAGTCTCAATTTTACGAAGAATAAAACTGTCCTGTTAAAGAAAGCTGTGAGCACAAGAAATGTCTGGGAGGATGTAAACACAAAAGAGAGAGAGGAAGAGAGAGCACAAGAGAGCAGGAATGCACATGTACTGACAAAAGGGAAAATAAACATGTTTCTGTCTAATATTTAACTAATTTCTTTTGAGTACTTAAAAAAGAATACTAATGATAAAGACTCCAATATTCTAAGTAAAAAAAAAAAAAATAGTGAGAAGTAAGGCTTATTTTACACACTCTTTGTAAGCACTACTACCTGACTGCAAAACACACAAACTTGGCACCCCAGCAGACAGCCCACCTGTGTTTGAGCATCTCCCCATCCATCTGCAAGACCAGGTCCCAAGGGATTATTTTCGTGTCTTCCAATGGCCTACCACTTCTGCCTTACATCTTATTTTTTTGTTTTGCTCTTGCCATGATACAAGCAGCTCTGGATTTACAAGCAACACTTATGTTGCACTGGCTGCATGCACATGAGGCAGGTGCATGTGCCTTGGCACCTCATCTCAGCCCAGAGGCACAGGTGTATGCTCAGAGCTGCAATCCAGGATGTGGAAAGGGGGATAAAGAATGCTGGGATGCATTTTGTGTCTTGCCAGTCACTACCTGGGAAAGGATCAGCAATTCTCTTTGTCTCTTCTGCCTTTTGTGGAAAACTTTCTGTATAACTGCTTTCCAAATAGATGGACTTCCTGTTACTGCAAGTATCTTCCCAAAACAGGCCTCCTTCCTGTTTGTGACTGCTGGTGCTACAGGGCTGGTTGTGAAGGCCTGTTGTTCCCCACCACTGACCCAGCACTCAGACCCCTGCCACTCATCAGCATTCTGTCTTTGCAGCTAACCCGGAGAGATTCCCATGCCTGGGGAGGAGATCAGCGAACAGGAAATCATATTCAATGCAGTGACCATGTTAAGTCTGCAAGAAATGTCCTACCCCCAGTTTGCTGTTTTGCAGCTGAGACAAGCCAGTCTGCTTCTCAGCTGAGAAAACAGAACAGCTATTCTTGTGATTATGAAAAATAGAAGTTGAGGAAACAGAAACAATAAAAGAAAAAGCCCAGCCATCAGAAAAAAACACTAAGCAGACAGCACATCCTACCAAGAGAGATCATCTCTGCATTTATTTTACTAATGAATAACTTAATCTGATCTACTTAAACGTGGTATACATTGGTCTGAAAAGTTATTGTTTGGATGTGGAGGAGACAAGGGAGAAATTTTGTGGGAGAGACATAAAAAGAACTGCTCAGATGCATTCCCAAATACTGCATTAGAAGTCAAAATTCATTCCAGTTACTTTCATTTGGTGAATTCTTTTTTCAAAAGGGCACGGCCTTCACCATTGACCCTGATCTAGGTATTGCAGTGTTCTCTGATGGTGATTTTGGCATGTGAGTTCAGGAGCATTAGCATTCAAAAATGGGAGAAGTTATACTTTTTGGTTATAACAGAGTGCTCAGTCAGGAAGTATTTTGTTTTCAGATCTGTTGTGGACAGAAATCCCTCTGACAGATCCTTCAGTCCTCCTGTGTTTCTGTTTTCCTGTCTGTATACAGAGAATCAACTATTTTTAAATTGCTGTGAGAAGCCAAGATGTACTTTTTTGTGCACAAACCCATGAATGCTGGGTTTTGAAATGTAGTCAGCTATCCCCCTCTGTTATTAGAGACAATATATTTTGATCTGAAAGACATTAATATCTGTATATCATTGTTTGGATGCAAAATCAGAAGTTCCATAACCCAATGTTATTTTTTATATAAGGCATCTGAACAGAAATTCATATTTCAGAAGGAAGGTAGGGCATGGGAAAACATGTGGTAGCCATACAATACCTCCTAAGACTTCCTCCTATTTCTTCTTCTATTCCTATGTGTATATTGAAAATAGAATGAAGGAGAAGGAGAAAAAAAAAAAAAAGAGAATCAAATGAAAGAATTTGGTACACAACTAAAATCAAGAAAGCTTCCCACTGATTTCAACGTATTCAGCTTATGACTTTTTAAGTTTAATCATTTTAAGAGAATTGGTTTTCTCTACAAGCCAAAAGATAAAATCACAGTTCAAAACTTCCAAACAAGTTTTATTTTCTTAACCAAATGAGTGAATAATTGTGTATTTAATACAAAAAGTAATCCTACTGTAAAAGCAATTTTGAAAAGAGAATAATCTGTCTTATTTTTACCTTATTTCCATTGCCAACTTTTCCTTTTAGATAGGCAGGTTGTATTCCACTTTATGTCATTATTCAGAGACATCCAGCACTGCATTGAAGTCCATATTTCCAAATGCAGAGAAACATGTCATATTTTTATTTTTTTTATCTCTATTTGTCTGTCACCCATTTTCAGAGAGTGAAAAGAGGAGATGATCACAGTGTTGGCTTTGTTTCTATTAAACATCCATTCTCAAATGCTACGCCCTCTGATGTTTTAATGTGTGCAGTAATAAGGCACTAGTCTCAAAAAGCAGGAAATTGTTAAAAATCTTTGGGAAAATGGTAAGTCTCTGAGCTAGCCACTAACAATACTATAACACAACAATACAGAATAAACTTGTATCTGTCATCATTCAACGGGATTGTTGTTAAAAAAGTTAAATTATTAATAGGTCTGGCTCCAGAATTTAGACCTTGTTGGTGCTATGGAATCCTGTAGCAAACATAGTATCCAGAACTGCTTGTTTGGAGCAGATGTTTTCTATTCCTTTGCATATAGGACCATCAATAAATATGAAGATTTTTTTTAGACCATCTCTAATAGCAACACTTACGTGAGTTAAGTATGCATTTCTAACCCTTGCTATTAAATGTTCACATCTCTTTTAAGATGTCATTGCAATTATCACACACTTACCCAGTGAAAAGGGTGGGCTCTGCTATCCCCATAAGGACATACTTCTCTTTTTCCTAGAGCATGACTATCCCTCAGACTTTAACTGGAAAAGACAAGGGAGACAGAATTTTCCTCCACTGTGGTCGAGCCACATGTAGCCAAGCAGATTCCCCCTTCAGTGTAGCTCTTATGAAGCAGTTATTAATGAGATGCACCATCTCTTTCTCCCAAAGAACATATCGAAGGGGATGTCAGGAAAGATACCTCCAATTGCTTCTCAGTCAGAAAGATGACAGCTCTAGATGGAAAAATCTGGGGTATTTTCTAAAAGAGAATGGTCTCTCTCCTGAGAATGCCACTATTTTAGCTGCCAGGCATTCATAGCTTTTACTAAGTGAGAAGCCTCCCACCTCTTATTCTGTGTGATTTGCAAAACCAAAATGAAATTCAGACTTTAAACAACCAAAAAGGTCAAAAACTTCTTTAAAATAGCAAAAATTCAGAGCGGAGACAGAAGTTGATCCAGAACTCTCTCTTACCAGCAGATGTCAGACCTCTGCTATTTCCAGAGCACCCAGAGGAACACCTTTTTTCCCTCATCTCTAGTCTTTCCAATCTTTGTGGCAGAAACCACCTCCAAAAGAAGAACGAAGGAGCAGAGAAGGAAATTTCTCACACCCTACACATGCTGCAGCCAGAAACCTACTTTCCCTTCCCAGTAGTTTCCAGTTTGCCTCTCTCCCCTTAGTTTTTAACTACCACCATAACTTTAAATATTTCCCTGATTTAAAAATTTAGAATCTGAAGTTGCCTTATCTTCTCCTTCTGTGATTGCGGTTACCATGTCCAAAGGCAGGATTCCTGCTCGTAATAACCACGACTTGACTGCCAGCAGCCAGCCTTTGGAGGAATCAATAAATATCAGATAGGAAGGATTACCTCAGTTCTTTGCAGTCAGAGGGAAAAACAGACTTGGCACCATATGAGCCATCATCCTCCTACCTGCTGGAAGAAATAATCTGAGGGTTGCCAGCTATACATTTTTTTGCAACAGAAAAGTTGCCTAATATTATAATATTTGGTGTCCTTTCTATATTAAGCATAATCAGGTCTTTTTATTAACTAGTTATTAAAAAGTTCAGTGATAGACACCCCTTACCCAGGACACATAGTATCAAAGAAATTAGGACAAAGATGCCCTTTTCGAAAAGAGGCATGTGGAGGACAGCTATCCTACTTGCAGGGAAAAGCCAAGTACTCTTCTGGGAGAAGCTGTAGTGGGAAAAGGAGAAAGAAGTGAAAGATAGATGATGATACAGAGGAAGGAGGGAAGGAGGGAAATCATGATCCTTGCTAAACAGAAATTCCCACAGGGCCAAACCGATAGAAATTAGTATTTCTCCAAGAGTAATCTGATCTGTCTTTTAGCTGGCTTGCTGTGGGAATTGACATTATATAAAATACATGCCCCCTAAAATGCAAATTTTCTGCTGATCCCACACAAGGAACACTGTGGTTAAGCAAGACGTATTCTGATTTCATCTAGAGGGAATCTCTTAGGAGCTATTTCCAGTCACCTCAGCTGTGTTGCTCCACACATCAAAAGTGACTCAGAGTCATGATAGCTTGAACAAATAAACAAGTAAAAGTAGAGAAGAGAAATCAAAGGCACAATGCAGTAATGAAAGTCGTGTTTCCAACTGTTTTTCATACAAATCATCAGAAGCTTAATCAATCAGCCTACAAAAAAGGGATGAAACTTTGTTCTCCATGTCTTGGATTACCTTTAGCATGATTTGCTAATTTAGTTATTTTGTTTTTCTTTGTCTTTAAAGTAATTTTCTATAAGCAGAAAGCAAAGAAAACATTTTGATTCTGCAAAATATTTTCATTTGAAGGCAAATGAGCTAGTGGCATTTGCAGTAAGTTTTTTAATTATCTTTTCTTTTTAGGACCTTTCTCTTTAACTCAGCACTGATGTACCGCTTTCTTTCACAAAGATTTTACTTCTCCCTGTGGGTGGTTTTGAGACTACAATGGCCTAAGAAACCCTTTCTTCAAGGAATCATTTGACAAGAAACATATAAGTATATTCTTTCCATGTACTAATTTGGAAACCATCCTTTTGAATTTGGGGCGCAAGAAAACAAAGAAAATGTCAGTTAAAAAATTTATTTCTCCTAAAGCAGATCCAGCTTGTTCATCTGGCCTTCTAGAAACATCAATTCATGGCAGATCAATAGGTTAAAACGCAAGCACAGCTTCCTCACATTCCTTTTTCCAATATATACACAGGGATTTTTACTCCAATATCACTAGCAGGAATACAAAAACCAAGCATGTAATACAGTTACTGTCATATTTCTCCTAGTAAATTAGCCACACAACATAAAAAATGAAATAGGAAGTTCTCATGTGTGTAGCATTATAGAAATATAGCTTGAAATATTAGTTTGCAAATAACAACTTTTTCAAAAAGCCTAGAGATATATGGGTTGCATTAGGGAATTTGGGTCCAATTAAGCCCCATTAGTCAATACAAACTACAGGATAAATGGATAAGGATGTAGGATTCACTTTAATGGAAAGTTTTCAGTGAAAAGTGTTTTATTGTCAGATTTTCCATTAATGGCTGCAACAACTTAAATAATGATTATTTGACAGACGAGTCAGACATTTGAAAGACTGTGGTGTGTCTTGTTCAGGACAAAAACAAAAATAATTTTATCTGAGTTCCGGGGGAAAGCAGCCACAAAACCCACTACTTCTCACTCATCACTAGGTTAATAAAGGATAGAGGAAGTGTTGGAGCCGTAAGTTCACAAGAGATAGATTATAGTTAAGCAGTCCAAGAGGTTTATTGCCTGTTTTGTGAAGGCTAGTTCATTGACTACACTGTTGCAAACCGCATTACAGCTCCAATTTCTAATTTAAATAGTTTTGCCTGGCAACAAGATCCTTAAAATACATTTTTTCCTGAATGTCCATCTTCGATTCAAATCCCAGGTTTTTCCCTTAAGACATCTGAAACCAGGCTGCAACGTGTCTTCCATACACCTAGCCCATAAACAAGAGGGATCATGAGCAGATCTCTTTTTCAGACACAAGGATCCCATTCTCCTTCTGCCATGTGAAGATAACAACCACACAGCACTCAGAGTGCAGTGGATGATAAATAGGAGGATAAATTAAGTGCTTAAGAACATGCAACTTCCAGCAGAGATGGAGATCAGAACTAATTACCTTGTTTAATTCCCAGTCATAATCCTAGGAATTCATTTGTGGCTGTTTTAAGTGAGATATTCAGACAACTGTAACTTTATGTCTATGATTTCTTCTCAAAGTTGGCCAGGAATGGGATAGAGTACTACATGAGGACTGCATTACTGCAAGTACCAGTACTGCAAGAACCTCCAAGAACCACAACATAGAGAATTAAGCTTATTGAACTATTCTTGTTATAAACCTTTACTTTCAGCCATACAGAACATTCTACAGTTTTTGTCTTTCAGTCAGAAATTTTCCAAGGTAGCTTTTTTGGATTAGTACTATACCAGATACTTAGAAAGTTTGTTGGAGGACATGAATAAAAAAAATCCTCCTACCTGCTTTAGAACAAAAGGGAAGTAGAAAACTATGCATTTGCGTCAATTCCATGCAACAGTCAGAGATTCATTTTGCACAACTTCTGACTGAGAGGATTAAAAAAAAAGAAGTACTTTAAAAGGGCAAAAGACAACATTTATCAGGGAGGAAATGAAAAAAATGGTACCATGTGTGGGTGAATATTAGTTTAGTTTTATGGAAAAAACAAACCCTCAAACTTCCCCTGGGGCCCCATATTTCAGGCATGGGATGCTTCTCTGCTTCTCCTATCAATTTTTCTAAGGGCAAGGTAGAGCAGCACCCAACCCTTTCAGCTTCCTAGACCACCCAAGCTCACCCCAGGGGTACTTCATGTGGCTCTCCCTCAATTCCCCAGGGGACAGCTGCCACAGCACCTTCTTGGAGGACTCCTGACTTTGCTTTCCTTTCCTACAGATAGCCCTGTAATGGCAGCGCTGCCATGCAGCAAGGGCACCTCCCAGAACAGGCTCATTAAGAGCAGCTCACCCAGCTCATTCAGGTCCTCTGGCCTGCTTGCAACTCTCCCAGCTGCAAGTGCCAGGATATAGCTCTTTCTCTGGTGGGTTTTGTTACTGCAGCCATTTGACTTGAGACCACCAATTTGTTTCCCAGACAGGGATTACAAACAAGCCAAGTGTCATACCAACTTATTATGTGTAATTCCATAAAAGAGCCAGCTGTCCAAACCAATTAACTATATGAGAAGGAGTTTAGTCCATTAACAAATCTTTGGACTACCCATGCAGCTTTTCTCTTCCTTTGCTGGAGCTTATGGAAAGGTGACACATCTCACACAACAGCGTGACGTTGTTGATTTGTAATGAAGGATGCTGTAATGCTTCCTGGCACAGATACAGCTCACTGGCATAGGAAAAATGGTAGCTGTTTTATGGCATTGGCAACCAAAACTTTCCTTGGCCTAAAAAGTTTGTAAGTATTACATTGGAGAAGACTGAGTAGAAAATCAACAAGAATTAGCTAGCAATTCAGTAAAATAATTAGTAAAAGAAAAGCTGGATGACATCTTCTCTTCAAAACACACCTGAATCAAAATTCTTCTTTTAGCTGATATAGACTTACATGGCATCCCACAAGGTGCTACGTCTCATGTGCAGATCCAACTGTTCAGAGATAATCAGAAATTTACCGTGTTCCCCCACCCTGAAGTTATCAATTGTTAAAACAACAACTTTTTACAGAAATATTCAGTACTAACTCCAGTTCTCATGAAGAAAACAAAGGGTAAGAATTTCCATTAACCTACTGAACAAATCAAGGATGGGGTCATGTAGTTTTAGCCTTATTTTAAAATTTTTTTCCAAATTTCTGGCATCTTATTTTGATTACCACTAATTTTTTTATGAGTGTTATTTTCAACATTTGCTGTTAAATTTGTAACATTTACTGCCAAATAGAAAGTCTGGTTCCTGTACACTGTCACCAAGTCCTTTTTCTGCTGTTCAATGTATCTATCCTATGAAGGAATGAACTGGATTTCAATCCGTGGCTGGAAACACATAGATGAAGGAACATATTCTAGAAATACTGTGTTAATGTGATAACATGATTACTTTTATGTTAGATGCAAACACCTGTGATTTTAATTTTTTCTGCTTTATTTAGAAAATTCTGCAAAGATGTTATTCGTGGCTGTATCTCATTGAATGAAATTATTGTGTTAGTCTGTGCCTGTGAGCCATCCCAGTGAGTTAAAATGCTGCTTCTGTGAATGTTCTTGAAGAACAGAGTAATAGGAGTCTGCAGAGAAACTTGATATCCATAAAAATTGTGAAGTCAAAGAAATGTACTGCTTGGATCTTAAGATACTTTTCAGCAACATTTTCAAACAGTTCTTGCACAGAAGGATGTTTTTTATTCATTGATTTGGTAAAACAGACTAAATAATCTCTGAAGAACATGGTGAAAAGTCACACAGCTGCAGTTAAAGGGGTGTCAGCTTCTCTTTGCAGTTATGACTTAATTTTCTTTCTACTTTCTCTTGTATATGCAGTTGTAAGTCTTAGAATGAGATGTATTTGCTTTCATAAGTAAATACATGCTCTACTACTTGCTTCTATTTATTTAAAATAGGCAGTGATGAATGCATGATATTAACTAAAAAGAGAGAAAAAAGGAGGGCCATCTGACAGAAAAGGTTATATGAAAAGAGCTCGTGGTTTTGTGCTGGTGAATGTGTCAGGTAGATTGATAGCTAGCTGCACCTGGGATCTCAAACCTCCAAATTTGTTTTATTGTCCAGACGCTCTTTTTATTGTCTCTCCTCACACCTGTGCATGTTCAAACTCATCCACACAAAAAAAGAGGCTTCAGATATTTTTCAAGTTTTCTTGGTTGCCAAGATCAACAGTCCTGAGGCAGAGCAAGGTTAATACTGGCATTTGAACCCAACAATAACAAACACTAATGATTCTTTGGTTTGGGGAAGAGCGTCAGAATCATTGCCATAGCAAAAGATGAGCATTTGACTACTGCCGTTCATGCCATGGTTTTCATAAAAGCCCAACAGAAAGAACGTGATAACAGTCTGGACTCAGGTGGACAAGCATATGCAATAGACAGATCAAGGCACTGCTTTTAGGAAAATTTAAAGCCTGTAGATTCTTGACTTGCCTTTGTGAACATGGGGAGAGGGAACAGCTCCTGTTGGTCTCTGAAGAGGTAGTTAATCATCAGATATATGCAAGCCATAGGCATTTTTTTCCCAAGCATTTGAGAGAATGTTTGGCTTTCATTTGCTGTAAAATAAACAAAATAGTTCAAGGCATAAATTTTAACTTATAGGCTATAGCTATTTTAATTTTAACCTGCCCCTCAGTCTTGCAGTTTTTTCAATTGGATTTGCATAGCTAAGAAGAGTGAATCATTGGGTTCAGTTAATGAGCTGACAGGGAAAC
This sequence comes from Trochalopteron elliotii, assembly GCA_024734555.1. Classification (NCBI taxonomy): domain Eukaryota; kingdom Metazoa; phylum Chordata; class Aves; order Passeriformes; family Leiothrichidae; genus Trochalopteron; species Trochalopteron elliotii. The sequence continues at coordinate 1,268,503 of JANPWX010019821.1, forward strand.
ATCGAAAAGGGATAGTGATTTGCCTAAATGTCAGATGGTAATCAACACTGTAATTGCACAGCCAGTCTTAGAATGGATCACTTTATTGACACGTAGTGCACCTATGCACTGATATCCTGCAAGGGGTTTGGTGCAAAAGCCAGTCTCTGCTTCAAAACTACTTTATGAGTCTCTGCTTCCTGGCATCAGATGTAGTTTGTTCTGGAATTCCCTATCCCAAGGCCATATTCAAGTAGTTGCTAAATGAGGGACAGAGCCTTTTCATCACATTATACCACAGACAACTACAATGTTGTCTGTAAATGAATAAGATTTTTCTCTTTCTCCTTTTTCCTCCAAATGCATTACAGCTGCAACATCTCAACCTGCATCTGTGACTTTCCTATATTTATGCACCAGCCAGTCGGAAGGAGAAACATTATTAAAGAGACTATTAAACAAATACAGCCAGAATTATAAGAAAGCAAAGACAGAGAAGTTAATGAAAAGATAAAAGTCCTCAATGTTTCAAACTATATGTACTGTTTATGAAAGTGTGTGAAATAGAGGAAATAAGATTCCATAGACTTACAAAAGCTTTGGTAACCTGGACAATCTTTTTCCAAATAAAAATATTTTCAGCAAGTCCTGAAAAAATATTTTCTTAGTGACTCTGGAGCAAAATGAAGCAATTCTCTATTTGCAGTACATTGCAAATAACTGATGCTGTTTTCTCGCTCTGTGGAGTTGTTTCATGAATTGTTACTGAGGTGGTACAATGCCTGTTAACTCATATTAAAATAAGTTTTGCTCCCATGAGAAAGATTAATGTAAAACAGCAGGGTTGGAGGCTATTACTAAGGCCCAGGGCATCTTTCTCTATGCAATATAATAATCTTCAAAGCCCTGAATTTTCGTCATATGCTCTATTATCAAGCATGTGAAATAGGGCTGATTTCTCTGTTAGTAGATCTGGCAGTTTACTGCATTAACCAAAATCTTTCTTCTGGTCAATTAGAGGCACTGAAGTTTTTATCATCTGCCGTTGTAGCTGGTCATGGTATTGTTCAGGAATTAGTTGCACACAGGTTTCACTGTGCTTTTCTGCCTGTTAACAATGCTAAGTTCAGCAGCACTGTTGTCCTGAATCAAGTACTAAAGGAGCCTGCCTGAAAAAAAAAAGCTTAAGTATTATTTAACACACAGGTTTTTAGCTGCTACATTTCCTTGTATTTTATCTCTAGTGTAGTATGACAAAATTTATCATTGCTTCCCTTCTCTTGCAATTCCAATAAATCCTGCAATTAAAAAATTGGAAGAAATTGTATAAAGTCAGGTTATGAAACTTCAAAATTAAAGACTTTGGCAATGATAAAGAAGTGTATCTCATGTCACAGGACAGAATGTATTATACAGCCTATTTTTTAGCAAAGTCTAGGCTGAGTTGTTAACTCTCACAAAATGCAATCACATAGTGATACTGTTCCTTACAAAGCTGTTACAATAGAAATAATTTGTAAGAACAGTTCAAAGCAAAGAGAAAATATTTTTCATATGCTTAACCTAATTTAAAGATAAAACTGCTTCAGCTCTGTAAACTATATTTTCCCTGGCAGATTAAAATTCAGGGTCTTATCAAAGAGTTTGAGATCATATCTATTTTCCTTCCAGCTCCTTAGCACCAAGAGCTAAGTACAACAGACTTTGAAGCAAGCAGTTGTGAAATCCCTTAGTTCAGTTAATGGTTTTGAAACATAAACTGAATTAGAATATTGTTCTGTTTTGAGAACAGCAATGTTTGCTAGACTACTACAAAAACAAATTTAAAACTTCAGATCTTGCCCCTTCTTGTGGCAAACCAGAATCATCAGTGGGGTTATGCTCCCAAACCACAGCATCATTCTGGACTTCTCTCAGATGAAAATTAGTTAATTTGCTTAATGAGAATCCTCCAGTCTCAAAGAAGCAGAGAAAGAAACGTAGAACTAAACATCATGTGAACTTTAAATCTTACCCCTCTTCCCCCATGGTAGTAAGCCACATGAGAACAGAACAAACAAAGAGAGAGCAAAATATAAAAATAATTGTTCCAGGCCTAGAATAGGCTTCAGTCTGCTTCTGTCTCCTTCCCATACTTCTTTACAATAATGTCTCAAGAGCTCAGTACTTTTGGAAAGGTGTGCATGCATCAGGGAACATTGTTTTCTCATATTACACAAGCATAAAGAAAAGAGAAGACACACCAATCCCCCCAGATAAGTAATTTTTGTTTCAGAATGCTGAAGCAGATTGCATGAGAGTGAACATTAATTCTTCCTGAGCCTGAGGGGTGTGGTATGAACTCATGAGATCTCTGGAGTGAGACTGTTCTCACGCATTGTGGGGTCTTCAGGAAGATCCCGTGCCTGGCTCACCCTCCCTGTTTTCTGCCTGCCCACAGAGCCTCACCCCATTCCACTCTCCCACCCATTCCAGCTGTGTGCCTGGGGCTATCTGGGACCATCTCTGGGGTTGGCATGGGGACCTTGCCATCTCCAAATTTCCTATCCTGTCCCAGCCCCCAGGATATGCTTTCCCAATACTTCTCTCCCTCCACACATCACGTTTGCTGTTCATGGTACCTGTCTATGGACAGACAGCATTTGCCTGCTGTGCTGCGCCCTGCACATCACAGGCCCACAGCTGCTGTGTCCTCTACAAGGAGGGATGGCGTGGTACAGAACATGTCTTCAAGGTCTGCAGAGGAGAGAAGGGCTGTGAAAACAAGCTTACAGTGTGACTGCCATCTTTCAACCACGGCAATCTCCTTTCTTTCTCCCTTTTTTTTTTCTTTTAATAAAAAGGAGAACTGATTGAAGTATCTTAAAGGAGGGAACTTGACCAAGTGAGTATCTGCTTTCTGAAAAGCAGGCTGGTAATTTCATAAATTCCATTATTTCAATTCTCACATCATCTATTAGGTTGGTGGTATTATCATTGCATGATTCGTGTTGGAAAAGCTCTTAAAGATCATGTAGTTCCAAACCCTCTGTCATGGGCAGGTTCACATCCCTCTAGACCAGGTTGCTCAAAGCCCCATCCAGCCTGGTCTTGAACAATGCAAAGGATGGGGAGTTCACAACCTCTCTCAGCATCCTGTTCCAGTGCCTCACCACCCTCACAGTAAAGAATTTCATCCTAACATCTGTTCTAAATTTTCCTCTCTTTTAGTTTAATCCCCATATTAAAATCCATTAGGTCTTGGAAGACAACATAAGTAAAGCAAGAGCTATTTTTCAAAACAGAATTTTTAATATTCTGGCCAGAACCTAAACTTAGGGCAAACCGTTTATTCTCTTTCCACTCAGAACACATTTAACAGGATGTTGTACCCCTGGCAAAACTGAGAAAAGTTGAAGACAGCAATTATCGTGGCTTTTTGTTACAAAGCTACTAATAATCCCAGTGTTTGTTTTTAGCCATGCTGAATCACCAAAATGCTGTGTTTCATAGTCTTATATCTTCTGTATTTCTCTGGTATTTTTAGCAATTGCTGTAGGAAAAAAATAAACGGCAGACAGGAATTTTCTTTTGCATGTTTACATTACGAACATCCCAAAATTAATTCTTTCTGTGGTCCATTTCCAGGCTAACGAGGACATGCATGACACCTTTTAATCTCTTTGTGACATTAAAGAGAATTACTTTCATAATTTCAATTATGATCCCAAACATCAAACACAGACTTCAAGTTTGCAATCCTCCTTCTGCCTTTTGGAACTTTGTTTCTCCCAAGGTCTGTGGAATGGAAGAGCAATAATCCCTTTTTGCCTTGACACAAAGAGCAAACAGAAACATGAATAATATCCCTCTTAAAAAACCATGAAATAAAAGCAACTTATATCCCAAAGAAGTGGAGGATCTAACACTGGAGATGTTTGTTTTTTGCAAGTTACTATTTCTCATTCTGCTTTAAACATGATTATTTTCCATTCTCTCCTTTCAAAATAAGCACAAGATGAAAAAAAGAATTTGAATTCTTGTATGGGGATACTTTAGGGAATCCTGAGCTTTCTTATTATGTAAATAAATTAATAGTATTTTACAGTTACCCTGTCAAAATGTCCTGTAGAGCACTTATGTGCTCTACGTAAATTAGTACAGAGATTAAAAACCTTCTGTCAGATGTTTTCTTTTTTCAACACATAACTTAATGAAAACATTTGAAACTAGTGAGACTGAAACAGCATTTTCTAGTTCCTGGAATCCAACTGTGTGCTCCATAAAAAATTGCATTAGTATAGTAATAAAGCTGTATTCAACTACTTGAAAGTTGCCCGTACAGACTCTCTTCAGGTCTCATACACTTATAAAGTATGATGCAATCTTCAGGCATAAACTTTTTTCCCTTACATCTGTGCTATGTTCATAGCATAAAAGACACTCTGTATACTTAATGACTGTATTTGATAGGCTGTTTTGTACCTACTGTTCAGTGCAGGATCTCCTGCCATATTAACTTCACACTATTCAAGTTATTCTGAAACCAAAATCCTCCAGTTCCTTGCAGGACTCTTAGAAACATTTATTTATTTATTTATTGTTTTTTTAAATTCAGTGATGTTCACCACTGTATTCTTATTTCACAAAGTCAAGGTAATAGAGGGCTTCAGTCCTGCTCTTCCTTTGTTTAGATTCCTACTTGTTAATATTGAACTCACAATAATAGTTTAACACATCATTAGCACATCGATTAAGTCTTAACGGGCATTGTGGTTTTCACTGGCTTGTGTCTGTAGCCCTTTCCACCTAAAAATACAAGAGGACTGTGGTCATCTATAATCTCAGACACAGCAAACAGAATATTTAATAGGACAGAAAAACTGTAGCACAGGACTTTCACAGGGAGAAAATGGCCACAGCACTTCATTTAAGTGAAGATATTAAACAATACTGAAAACAGCAACATCTGCATACACTGAGTAAATATGGTCAATTAATGAAGAGAAACAAAACAAGCTTCTTTTGGTGCAGGGTTTTAAATAATCTGTTTCTGCTAGGGGCAATTACGTCATGTCTGGGTTAAATAGCTCCTCATATCTCTCCTAGATCTGTAAACACTTGCTAATGGCAGTGTGAGGTTACAAACCCTTTCCCTGGTTCAGTAGCACAGGTCCTATACCTTTTCCAGACTGTGAGAAAAGAAACATATTAATATGGAAATTGTGTCAGCATAAAGAAACAGTGGATATTTTTGCTATCATACAGATACCTCTGGTATCATCTCATTTATGGGTTAATTGCTGATTATTCAATACAACAGAGTAAATTAAAACAAACTAGAGGAAGCAGGTTAAGTATTATTTAATGATTTGTGCTAGCATTTCATGGTCAATATTTGTTGAAAGACACCTCCTTCACCACTCCATTAGGCCAAGGCTTGCCTCATCACTAAAGACACCCATTCAAAAGGAGAGTCGCCAGGAGAAATAAAATATATATATGACCTTTAGTTGACACTCATTGCTGCTTGGAAAGTCTCCTGTCCACAAACGTGGCTTTCTCCTCCAGCACTTCCATAGTACTGGTGGGCAAATAGTACTGGTCTGCTGTTTATTTTGTTATAACATATTTACTGGCAACCATGGTGAAAATGGTGAAAATAACGAAATATATGGTGAAAATAATGAAATTTCAGATGCATAAACAGGAACTCTGTATAAAAATCAGACACAGATTCTCCTCAGAACAGTCTTGCAACTTTGAAACATGCTACACTCCACAGAATGCCATGTGGGCTGCTTTTTCACAGTTTCATAATTCCTAAGGAGATTATTTTAATAGCTGGCATCATGTGGACACATGAATATTTTACATATGTAATACTATCAGGCAATGCATTCTAAGTGTACTACCAGTCACCATAGCTTTTATTATAGCAATCAATATTTTTTATCCTTAAATGATGTAGTATAAATGCCCATCCCATCTTACAAACCTTGATCTGGAAAGTGCATTGACGTACATTATGAAAGAAGCTTTCAAGGAGGTCACTAAAAAGTAGAAGAGAAAACTGGCTAGGGTTCATGCTGTACATGGCTGTAGCCTTGAAGTGGTAAGTGGTCTTTTGCAGGAAACAGTACTGTACTGCTTCTTCTCCCTGTATACCAGGAGATTTATTTTTTCCAATCAAGACAATGCTAAAATTTAATTAGCTTAAAAATTCACAGAATAACTAAATTTTAGAAACTCAGAGTTTTAGTGATCACAGAAATTGTACTGAATTTATTTTACTTGAACTGTGTCATGTCCCCCTATCATTCTTCTTTTTATGCATTAAAAATTTTCATCAAGTACATTTAAGCTTCTGAAATCCCTTTTCCATATCCTTACTATGACATATCATAACTTCTTCTCTTCCTCTTTTGGAATAATTTAAATCCTTAGCACTTAGAAACATATCAAACCTTTCAGCCGGGAATGAGAAAACATCTTTTCAAATTTCCTGAGAGTTAATCAGATTCCAGGCAGACACATTTGGCTTAAATGTCTCTTCCTGCAAACCCCAGAGCTCAATCAACACACAAGGCCTCCCACACATAAACCTGGGATCTCAGATACATTTTTTCCACCTTCAAATTGGAAAATATTTCTAAAGTTTTGTTGTTGAACTCCAATTATGTTATTACATTTGTATGAACACCTGCTAAGGATGAACATAAATCCTTGTGATGTAAATCACTAAATTTAACAGGGATGATGTTGTAGTTAGATCGTGGTTTCAAATACCTGAAAGGAGTTCTAGCCAGCTGGGGGTCAGTCTCTTTTTGTATGTAACAAGTGACAGGACAAGAGGAAATGACCTTAAGTTGCACCAGGGAAGTTTTTAGACAGGATACTAGGGAAGATTTCTTCACTGAGAGGATTATCAAGTATGAGAACAGTGCGCCCAGGAAGGTGCTTGAGTCACTATCCTTGGAGCTATTTAAAAGGTGTTCAGATGTGGTGCTTAGGGACATGGTCTAGTGGTGGACTTGGCACTGTTATGTTAATGGTTGGACTCAAAGGTCATAGATGTCTTTTACCAGTGAAATTCTATAATACTGTGCTTTTACTCACTGCCTACCATGGACAAAAGGCAGCTGGGATTTAGTGATCTGCTATTCAAAGTCCAAGTCTGCTGATCACTCCAAGAAAGCTCTGGAGTTCAGGTAGGCCTTGGTCCTCCATGCAGGGTGGGCTTCCATGCAATGTTCAGCCCCACAGAGAGACACCTGCCACCCACTAGCACCCATTGGCACCAATGACTCAGCCAGTGACTCCTACCTAGCTGCTCCCTGGTCTTCCCTACGATTTCTGAGCTGGTGTTTTCTTTCTTGAATCCTTGATTGGTCAATGATCCCATCTTATCAACCCTGCTCACACGTTCAGCATTACCTCTCATACAACTGTGGGGATGTTCCCACATCTGTGCCAGTAGCCAGGACCCAGGTCAGCAAGCAGAGTCTCATCGGGGCCTCCAGCTACAGCATGGTTGGAAGCTCATGGAAGGATTGTGGATAGGGAGTTTCACACATGGCCAAGTCATTGCACAGGATCCATCTGCCTCCACTATTAACATCTACAAACCAAAGGGTACTGTGTTTATCTCATTACATTTTCTTTCATTGACAGGGGGACTTCCCCCATAGCCACCTTGCCTTGGTGGACAAGTCATGGAGGGGCATGGATGTTCTTAAGCACTAGTCTATGTGGCCTTTAATTATTACAAGTCGTAATTTATCCTTCTGTCCCTCTAACTGTACCATAGAGCACAGCTGAGAAGCAAAGGAAAATACGCCCTCCAATCTCTAGAGTTTGTGAGGCAGACACAGCGAGGTGAACAACGTCAACGTGAAGACCTTTTCCTCTGCTGTGACTGACAGTATTCTCTCCTCAACAGAGGAAACTGTGTGGGAAGGAACACCAAATGACTTGGCTTCCTTATAGAATTAGCTTACCAGGAGGCCCCCTGCATGAATACTTCAGACTTGATCCATCTCTCAATTAGATTTTGGGGTCAGGTGCTTAGCAGAAAGGGATTTTTACAGTTAACATGTCTTTGAATTCACTTATAGATTAGAAAAATGATTCTTTTAAAATATTGTCTACTTTTGTTCTAAATATTTTGTCTTTGGACAAAAGGAACAAGTACCTGACACACTGATGAATGAGCTACTGTACTTAAACAGACGATTCGGGGATTGGTGTGGATGGAAGGATGATTCCTTCCATTCTGGAACACAATCAGGTATAAATTTGATATCAGCAGCATTTTCAAGCAATACTGACTGATGAGATTCATAAGAGAAAGCTTTTATCAACAGACCCAAAAGAAGATGACAACACCACTGGATCATCACTTAAGCTAAAGGACTGACTTGTCTAGACTGGATGCTTTAGAAGAGCAAAGTAATCTAGAGCAGACATGTATTAAACTGAACGGGTGTAAAAGTGTGCACAAGCACAATGTCCTTTTAAATTGGACTTGTGTCTTTTGTGATTACACAAAAGCCAGAATGGAGGAGGATGATTGTTAAAGAGAATCTGAAAATTTTACAACTATCTTCTGGGGACAAAAACCCAAGGCATTTATTATTTTGGAATACTGTTTGACCCAGTTTAGGACTTTTCATTTTGTATAGTATAAAGTGCTAAATTATGTGAGATGATGATCAAGGTCAAGTATTAAGACAGCCTGTTGGCTGAAGGTTTGTGCAAGACATCTCATTTCAGTTTGTCTTCATAAAATGTACAACCGAATCATTTTAATCTGAGGGCTCAGATGGACTATCATTAAAGTTTATGTAAATACAGCACCATTAAGCAAATACTACACAAAGTATTAAAAATAATTTGTCTTCCTTACTCTGTGCTTCATGTCTTGTTTATACTGAAATCTTTTCATGTCTATTTTCTTTCGGGAACAAAATGAGCATGAATGCAATGCTATCTGCTAAGAGGATTTTATACTCCCATAGTAATTTATTATCTTTATGTGTCTGAAGGGACAGCTAAAGAAAAGTCTTATTTCAGGTAATTTAAAGTCAATATGCCCTCTCTGTGTTAACAGCAGCATTTCATGTATGGAAGTATGGAATTCCACTATTGTAGAATTTGTTAGTCAGTTTATTTTTTTAGTTATCATTCAGCCCAGTGAAAATTGACAGTAGTTATTTAATAATGAGGTGCTGCTAGTATATATTCTTCTGACCTACCATGAAAAAAGCTGCATGAGAAATAACCCCGTGCCAGAAAGAAGGGCACACTCTAAGTACAAACATCTTGTGCTAAAATTTTGCAGGGGCAACAAGAGGCAGCACCTGGTTGACATTTCATAACCACATAATTTGTATCAGCAAATCCTATGGTGCATCATTTCCTTTGATGATAAACCCATATTTTGCATGAATGACTCTTTCCAAACTGCTTCAAAAGCTGCACAAGAGCTCTAATAAGAGCTGTACTGAGTGTATCCTACTGTATTTTGGTGGGGTTTTTTTTGTTTCTTTCTTTGTTGTTGATGTTTTTTTTTTTCTAAAAGCAAAAAAAAATACAGCACCTAACTTTTTCTAATAACAAGAAATAAGGGGGTGTCTTTCATACTTTTGAGTTCACATTGTTTAGGGCCTAGATTAATTCTTTGTATGATACTGTTAAAAATAGCCAGGACAATGTATTCTTTACTAGGTGTCACTGCTGGCATTTTGTATTTAAAGCCCATCTTTCAATGCAACTTTGTTTTCTTAAGAAAACAAGATGTGAGCTCACATCTCAAATGACCTGCATCCTGATGACGTCAGAAACATTGATAAAAGAAAGAAATCCTAAGACTAATTCGACACTGTGACTACTGTAGATCCTTAAAATACTTTCAACAACAAAGTTTGTGAAGCTGTTCAACTTAAAGTAACATGACAATAGTTAAATAAACTGCACATGTATTTACAAAAGTCACATTGATGATTCCTAGTAATCACTTGCGCTTGTCAGACAGCTGCATAAAACTAGATGTTCTCATTTTACCTTGAACTTTCCCTCAAAAAATTGCTGAAATCTTAAAATTGTTACTACAAAAACATATATAGTAAAAATAAATCCTCAACTGCAGTCTGAGTTGAAATGTAAAGGGATGACTTACTGAGGAATAATCTTGTGCCTTTCCTAGATCAGATTAATATCCTACTAATTGTGTGGGAGGGAAGGACACTCACCAGAAGACTCCTCTGTGTGCTCAGCAGAACTTCACTGTAGTTCACCCAGTCTTCATAAATTTTACAAATATTGCTGAATCTCAAAAATTTTTAGATAGTTACAATTCAGTCAATTAATGCAAATGCTACTCTAAGCCTGTAGCACACTGAGTTTAATTTCACAGAAAACAAGTTGTTTTTTTTTTAAAATGCTATGCACACTGCTGTCCTTACAGGTAAGAAGATTGCTGCAAATGCTAGGATGAGGAATCCTTAATCATCACTAACGAATAATAGGGAAGCAAAAGATTGTAATTAATTCTTTATTATGCATTTTTATTAGTAAGTATTGGTATTTGGGGCATGCATAATAGCACTGCAACAATTATATCTATCACAGCATTACAACACAAATTATTTGAAACCTTGTATTTTTGCATTTTGTGAACAGTGTTTAGTGCTTCTGCAGTCTTATTTGAGATTCAAACCAAACTCCCTGGTAAGTCAGGCTGATAAAGACATCCACCTCAAAAAATGACCAGGTAAGATTTTGGCACAAACTGCTTTAAGTTATATTACACCAGGGATGTCATCAGAGAAGACACAGTACCAAAATTTTGATGCAACTTGAATTGTTTCTGGAAAGAGAACAGAGTAACTTAGTGTCCAGCAATTACTTAGAAGCAAGACAGTAAATAGCACAGATGTAATTATTATTTATAGTCTTATTTGTTGTTATTTCTGGAGGAAGACTTAGGGATATGTTCTTTGCCTATACAGAACCAGTTGTGCTTATAGCAAACACCATCATTTAAAACCAAAGCCACACTGAAATGCCAATGCACAGAATAAAGACAGTCAACTGTCTGGGACAGACCATGCTCAATGACTGATTTGTGACAGTCCAAGATACTGCCATTCTATGCTATCATTCTGTCCATTCCTTCAGGGTGAATGCCACAGTAACAGAAGAGAATGTGTGCTCAAGTGTTAGGTGCGCCTTTTTCAGCTAAACACCACATTTCTCACCAAAACAGATAAATGGGGGCACCAGCATCTGTCCATCAACACCACTGCAACAATGGCAACAGGTACTGGAGATGGGATAAGCAGTATGAAACAGTTCTCACTGCAGCAGTTCTTCCAATTAACTGGAATCCCTGTGAGCACAAATGGAGACTTTACCTTTCAAAAGGCAAGTACTGGATAATGTTTGAGGTAACAACCTTTGCATTTTCAACAATATGTAAGATAGGGACAAGGTTTCACCTCTTGAATTAGAATTACACTGGTAGAAGCTCAGACCAACAGCTGCCAGAATGACATCTAACACCTAAGTGATATCTAATGCATAATGGCATTACAATCTAATGTAAAAACGCGTTATCCTAAGACATTATATAGCTGATAACTCTTTTTTTGCACAGATTAAAAGCTGTAGGAGTCATGAGAAGAACAAATACACATACATACTCAGAAGGAAAAGACAATTTTGTACTACTAAGCCACAATTCTTTCTAAATGGATGAAGTATATCTCTCGTCTTCCCAGTAGTATAAAAATAGCATTCCAAGATTAATACAAATTCAAATGAAACCTAAGAAGAAATGCACAATGAAGTTAACAAATGTGTCATCCTGTATTCTCTGAAATTTAAGTGAAATTGTTTATGAATAACTTTATTTATGAATACTACTCCCACTGAAGTAGGAGCCATTTAGGATGAAAATCTATGCAGATAAGTAGCATAAGACTGACAGGGCAGTCATATGAGCATTCTGAACTGCTGTCATTGGACTGAAAATTTAAAGTCTGTGGCAAGGTTAATTCTTCCATTTGACAGATTCCCAAATTCCTCTACTTTCAATGCAGAAGGCTCCTCTTCAACAGGGTAATAAATTAATTTTCTTATTTACAGTATGTAGTTCACAGAAAACAAAAGATAATTTTCACTACAGAGAAAAACTTATAAAGGAATAACACTCTAAATGTTTCCAACTTTTCCATGTTTTCCATCCCTACATCTCTTTGCATATTTATTAATATAAATTTAAGCCTTTAAACAAAAATTCAGTTGCATATAAACAGGCATCAAAACGCCTTCCCCAGTTTCAGAATCCAGGTAGTATGGACAGGCATTACCATACAATGCTAAATTTGAAAGAACAGATCCTGGTGCAAAACCATCTCCTGGCTGAATAACACAGATACATGAGAAAATGAGAAATGGAAATATGAGAACTTCATTCTCATATATTTTATTCTTTTTTAATCCCTCTACTGAAGACATCCTTCCCCTCCAAAATACAGTTTTATTTGGAACAACAAACATACAGAAAACACATCAGTTGAAAACCTGCTATAACTTCAAAAAGTTATTCTTCATGTTCTTAAAGCCCTTGCACATGCAGAAGAAAATGAATGCCACAACTGGGTCACATAAAGTAAAAATAGTTTTTGAAAAGTATTTTTCATTGCAAAACATGTCAATTCTGTAAACCACGGACTACAACTCTCTTCATTTCTCTATTAGATCTTATTTTAAGAGGCAATAAGAATTAGAACATAGGAGATGAAGAAGTGTAAATCCCATACCTGACAGCTTGACTTTAAACATGAAGAATGCAGAATCACAGAATAATTATTCAGCATGGAAGAGACCTCAGCAAGTTACATTCCAATCTCCTTATCAGAGCAGAGTTAGTACTAGGTCGCAATCAGGCAAAAAAGGTTTAAACCGAAATGCACCATCCCCCTTAAAGCAGTTGAGTTGGGTATACAGTTAAATGTGCCTTCAGTAAAGTGAACATTTTTAACTACGTGCATATTCAAGAAGAAAAACGGAGCAGCTGTGTAGCTGAACATACACAGAGTGTATATACCTGATCTCTTCCTGTAGACATGTACATTTAACAAGAATTAAATTGAATCATGCCTATTTTATGGGTGAGTTTTGTACAAAAGTTCTTCTAAGCACAGGATGCACTGGTCACTGTGCAAAATTCCTGAACTCTGAACAGACATTAGTAAGAATTTTCACTTAATACAGTGGTGAAACCACATAATCATAAGAAGCAAGAAACAAGTGCAAAAATTCATACACCATGTTCTCATTTTTAATTTAGTAATTACTGAATGGTTTCAGAGCAGGCACTACATTGCTTCCAACACAATCAAGTATCATTGAAATAATGTCAAAAAATAACCTTTTCACCTCAGTATACACACGCGCATATACACAGACATAAATTAATTTAGAAAACCTGTACATATGTATTTTTCAGGAAGCAACTCAAAGAAATGTACCACAAAAAATTAGTTTCTGTACTCTGACACACTGAAAATTATAATCCATTTTTCTGAAGAAAGGGTTTAAGGACACAAAATGTCATGCAGTACTATTTAGTAGAAAATGAACCAGTAAATAAATTTATCTATTTAGAGCTTAAAGAATACACAGACTTCCTTTTAAATAAAACAAATGCAAATTTATCAGAAATATTTACTGTCCTTGAGCTATGCAGGCCTCAGTTATTTGTGTTAACTGAAGCTTATCCCCTTTGAGAAAACAGCAAGGAAGTAATATGACTGGAAATCCAGGGTACATTATTTCCTGTTACTGGCAGCAAAGCTGGTTCAAGAAGGGAGTATCCTTGTTGAATCTGAGTCTGAAAATCCATCATCCTGATTTGTTGCCTCATAATCAGCTGCATTATCAGCTAATTCAACATCTTGATCATCATTACTCTCTGCGCTGTAATCAACTTCTTCAAGGAAGCGAGGCTCATCTTCATCCAAAACGTATGTAGTGGGGCTATAACAAACAAGAAGCTCCATGAATCATGTTAGAAGTATTATTTGGATAAACACATTCAGACCATGTGCCCTGTCCCTTTCCTGACATACAGTAATCCAGAAATAACCTCAGGAAAAGGGCAGATTACCTGAAATGGGACTGGCTTTTTAGTTGCATGTAAAACATCTGAGAGACAAAACTTGTGTTTGTAACACCTTGAACTAATTAGTTAGTCATACACAACTCATCACCCAAATGTGGCATGACAAATCCACTGCACTAATGGCCCATAAGAACTTAACGTAAATACAGCAGTATCAGACGTTGCTGAAGAAGATTCCAACTACCTAAGGACACAGCCATTGCTGTAGGGTATAAACAAACCACTATATTTTACTGAAACACAGACTTCACTGAAAAGCACTGAAAGCAATTACTTCACACATATCAGAGATGACACAACAAGGGGTCATGGTGACACCTACAATTAAGTTTCCACACAAAATCACTTAACTCCTATCAGATTCTCACACATTTGCATCCTGGTAAAACTTAAAATTTGCCAGGCACAGCAACTCTGAGGCAATGCATCTAGTGAACTGCCCACAGAATGGTCTATGCCCTTAACTAATGGCCTCAAAGAACAAGAACATTAACACCTTTCGTGTTAACTGGAAAAAGTTTCAAATACAACTTTCTGATCCTCCCACCTCTCTAGAACAGAGGAAGGGGTGAGGGGGGAGGCAGAAAAGTGTTTTCCAGACCCAGTTTTACTCACTTGGGACATAAAAAACTATCTGCTTAAAAGCACTAAGTACTCCTAAATATTTCGTAATATTTTTACATTAATTTTAAGCCCTAAGAAGGTTTTGTAATGCATTTTACCTAATCATCAAACCATACAAAATTCATACAAAACAGTGAAAATGTTCTTATTGAGAAACATCATACAGAACTTGTGGAAATATTTGCATATTAATTTTAATGAATTTTCTCTGAAGATACACAAAACCTTTCTTGGTTGTGGCTTTATAATTGAAAGGAAAAATTACTGCTTCTTTCTAAAGACCTTTTAGGAGCCCAGCTGCACCACTTGAAATCTGAAAGACTATCTCTATTCAATATAAATAAATTTCACAGTATTCCTCCACTACCTGTAACCTCAATGACATGCCACACTGTAACATTTTGTATTGCTGACAGTTAATTCAAATACTGGGAGAAAAACTGTTCCTTAGCTTAGGGGGAAAAAAACATTTGCATTCAAAACTATCTGTATCATGGTTCACTAAACAAGCCTCCATCAGCTATGTGAAACAGAAAGCTCCACAAAACAAAATACTTCATAGGTTATTTAACCTGTAATTAGGGCAATAATCCACTGTTGGTTAATGACCTGGGAGTTTAAAACAAAATTGTTTCCACTTAGGAGAGACAAAGAGTGAAGAAATAACCAGGATCTTTGTTAAAAAGTCTCTTTCATTTCACATACAGGGAATCCAACATACAATAAGGATACGTGCTTTGCATGAAGCACCTGTGGGAGAAGCAGCAAAGGAATACAGGTTTTTTGTGCTTTCATTCTGTGGTGCCTTCTGCCCTAGGAAGTCACCACCTACCAACAATTCCTCTAAGGAAAAAAGAAGCTGGGGAAATAAAAAGAGTAAATGTTTCAGTTATTCAAAGAAATGAATGAAAGGGACTTCACCAGATGTATCCCTTTCCGACAAGTCCAGAGATTTTTTTCAATTTGTGCTTCTAATCACTTAACACATGTACTGATTAATTAATTTTCACATTCAAGGAATCCACACTTCAGTTGGAGAACAGATTGTGTAATTCAAAGGAAATTAGGAGGAGCCTAATTAGGAGCTATTAAATATGAATGCTGACCGAATATTATGTAATAATTCTGAACACTGACAGAAAACTACAATAAGCTATGTCACGAGAAATATTCAAACAGTGACAATGAGATGTTTAAGGCATTACAGTAATCATTTATAAAAATTCACCTTAGTGAGGTATAATATAGAATAGTAAAGCTCTCAAAAATTCTATCCACTTTTTCTAGTAAATGTCATTATTTGGATACTAAACTAACATTGTTGATCCTGTTAAGAGAAAGCAACCAACAAAGCCTACCTTATGGAAAAAAACCACAGAACTGGACACACAAGGAAACCACACAGTTCACCTCTTCAAAGTGTATTGTGACTTTATGTAACATGTCCTACGTTATATTGTCTTGAAAAACACACAAGTGTATTTATTCAATGTACTCTTTTTTTATAGTTGTACAAATTTATTTTACCTACTCATGTATGTGCAAATGTGTAGGCATGCCCCTAACTTCTGAAAATTCAGGCAGTATGAACAGTCACAAAAAGCCTGTTTGCCCTAACACATTTTAGACATTTGCTCTGGCACATGTACATGCAGAACTGAGGGATACATTTCCCATTTAATAAAGCAAAACTCAACATTATATGTTATTTTCTCTATTTAAGAGAAGTACTGTTAGAATAGATCAAAGATTAGAACAGATCATACCTAGAAAGCTGCATAAACCTTTAAAATAAAAACTGTCTCTGAAATCTGCTTCATAATCGTCTTACCTTTCTACTACCATCCACAGCAACGCACCACAACTTCTCAACTGTTTATTACTCAAAAGAAATTCAACTATAATATGTACTAAGGTTATTTTTTTCACTTTCCCTTTTTCAGATTTTCATTCTTCTTAAAATTGTATCCAAACTGTGTCACATACCAGTCATCTATTTGTGACTTGCTGTCTTTTGACGTAGCAAATGTTAGCCTTGAATATTTAACTTTGCAGTAATCTCTGTTCATTAGAATCTAATCTCTGAAGGTTAGCATGAATTTGTGAAGTGTAATTATTACTCCACTGTTTTACTGAGGCTGGATCACAAGAAATACAGAAATAAAATGCCTGAAAAAATGTCTTACTGTTCAATCAAATTCTTTATTTGCCTCCCTGCTGCTCCACACCCTCAGTGTATCTTGTAACGATATATTTTTAGCTGCTGTCATGCTGATTCTATGGGTTTTAATTTCCTAACTTTTCCCTCAGGCTCCTTCTAATTAACTTGCTCAATAATCCTTCATCCTCTACTCCTACACCTTCTGCTTTTTCTTTTAAAAGGAAACTATTATTTTTCTCAGGTTAGCAGAGATTGTTTATCCCACACCTACAGTATTGTAAACATAAGGGATGCCACAATCTGTGCATTTTCTTTGAAGTCATGGCTGTTAAATGAGAATACTATACGAAATTCTGAAGTTCTGCATATCTTACCTAAACAATATTTTATGGGTAAAAAGATTAATTCCTCCTGATTAATATACCTGATATAATACTATGGTCTTCAAGTTTATGAAGAACTTTAAGAAGATCCCTTTCATTCAAAAGAGCATTTTCTTCATCACCTGCCATGGAATACACTGAATCTAGGAATTAATACAATAGTTTTCTAAAATGTATTTTAGTTATTAATTAAAACATACTTCAATTATCAAGGTCAGCCAGACAAACGCAGCAGTGATAGCGACAACAGCAGCAGCAGCCATGGCAAGTTCTGGGGGGGAGCACTAGAAAAATCTGGGCAGGGCCTCCACAGTCAGAGAAACATTACTAAGAGCTGAGAGACCAGGAACCATCAGCTCTCATGAGTGAGGCTGACATGGTGTGAGTGTTGTCAGCAGATTTAAATGGCCCTGGAGAGTGAGTGACCAGGGTGTGGTGCCATGGTCAGGACATGGAGTTCTCTAGGAAGGGCACACAGAAAAGGCCACTTAATTCTACTCAGGGAGGAAGAGAAAGCAGTCTTCTTCTGTAACAAAAATGGCATCTAGACATCACAGCTGTCAGGCTAAAACCAAGAGAAACCACAGCCACCTTGGGTGTATGTCTAGACCCAAACAGACTTGCTGAAGACTAAAAGAACTACCTGGACCCTCAGCTGCAGGAAACTCCATAATCTGAAGGTCCCCCTGGGACCTGAAGGCAGAGGTAGGAATCACAGGTGCAAGCATGCCCAGATAGATAATCTGCTTCTTGTGCAGGTTGCCATGCTGTATGAGGAGCTCATCAGGCAGCATACTATCTGGGAACCCAAGCAGGAGACTGATGCATGGGATTATGCACTGACACAGGCAGAGAGACAGTGCTGCTTTAAGACCTTGGAAACAGAAGGTACATTAGCATCCAACCCTGAGATAGGCTTGGCTGATTTGTAAGACAAGGGAGACTGGACTCTCATCTTTGCTTGGAGCAAAAAGAAGAGTCTCCCCCTTGCTACCAAAATACACAACACTGTGAGGCTGGAGGAGAAAACTCCATAATAAGTAGTCAAGAACAAGAACAGGACAGTGCTATAAAACTGGTACAATCATATGAGAACGAGTGCATGAAGCATGGTAATTACTGGAGAATCCTCACTAAGACACATGGAAGCAGCCATTTACCATTTAACCTCTCCAGCAAGATTTGCTGCCTCTCAGGGCCACATTCATCATGTTACAAAGAGTTTACCGAGACTGGTAAAACCAGAGGATTATCAACCACTCCTACTCTTTCATGTAGGGTTGAATGAGGCTGCAACAATGAGATTGTGAAGTGTCAAAAGGGATTTCATGTCTCTTGGAAAGACGTTGAAGGGATCAGGAGCACAGACAGTGTTCTCTCCACACCTGGACACTAAGAGCAGATCATGTCTTACCCATGTGATGGCCTTCTATGATGGAATGACTACAACCATCAACACGGGATGATAAGCTTATGTCATCAACCTACACTTCTGTAAGGTCTTCAAAGTGGTCCCACATGACATGCTGATCTCCAAATTGGAGAGACGTGGATTTCATGAGTGGACTGTTTGATAGGCAAGAAAATGCCTGGATGGATGCAGCCAGAGAGTTTTGGCCAAAGGCTCCTTGTCCACATGGAGGCTGCTGACAAGTGGGGCTCCTCAGGGCTGTGTCTTGAGACCAGTGCCCTTTAAGATCTTCCTCAGTGACACAGACAGGGAGGTCAAGTGCTCCTGCAGCAAGTTTACAGATGACACAAAGGTGAGCAGTGCAATTGACACAATAGAAGGACGGGATGCCATCCAAAGGGACAAGCTTAAGTACTGGGCCCAAGGGAACCTTCATGAAGTTCAAGTGCAAGGTTCTGTAACTGGGTCAGGACAACTCCAGATATAAGCACAGCCTGAAAGAAGAAGTCATTGAGAGCAACACGGCAAAAATGGATGAAAATGTGGATGAAAAGCTGGACATGAGTCAGTAGTGTGAGCTTGCAGCCCAGAAAGCCAACTGTGTCCTGGGCTGCATCCAAAGCAGTGTAGCCAGCACAGTGAGGGAGGGGATTCTGCCCCTCTGCTCTGCTCCGGTGAGATCCCAGCTGGAGTGCTGCATGCAGCTTTGGGGTCCCCAGCACAAGAAAGACGTGAACCCATTGGAGTGAGTTTTGAGGAGGTCACTAAGCTGCTCAGAGGGCAGGAGCATCTCTCCTACAAAGACAGGCTGAAAGAGCTAGAGTTCTTCAGCCTGAAGAACAGAAGGCTCCAGAGATACCTCACTGTGGTTTTCTAGTACCTAAACAGGACTTACAAGAGGAAGGAAGGATGATTTTTTACACAGTCAGAAATTAATACGACAAGAAGGAATGTTATTAAACTAAAAGAGAAGAGATTTAAATTAGATACTAGGAAGAAATTATTTACTGTGAGAGTGGTGAGGCACTTGAACAGACTGACTAAAGGAACTTGTGGATGCCCCATCCCTGGAAGTGTTCAAGTGTTGGATGGAGCTATGAAAAACCTCATTTCATGGGCTGCATCCTTGTCGATGCCTGGGGGGTTGGAACTAGATGATCTTTTAATGTCCCTTCCCATCCAAGCCATGCTATGACTATCATTTTTTAAAAGTATAATACCTTACCATGTGTTTTTCATTTACATTAATGCTCCAAACATACTAAAATTTAATAAATCTTTTTGCTAACACAGTATATTTTTTTCAAAATAGTATTATAACTGTCCCATAAAATATATACTTGGATTTTTCATTAGCCACAAGACTCAATTAGAGAAAAATTAATCCACAAGGCAGACATAGCCATTACCAATTTCAACCCCATGGAGATCAGCAGTTTTTTGACACTAGAGGGGATGTGTATACCTTTTATAACTTTGGAACAAAAAATTAGGAAATATTCCCTGTTAAAGTATGGAGAATTGCAGCTACCGGGGGAGTTGGGAAAGGAAGGATACAGAATTCTCAAGTACTAATGATTGCTTTTAGAACTGCATTGTCATGGGAGGAAAAAACAATCTTAGATGAGAAATACAGTTAAAAAGCATCACAAAGGAATTGTTTCTCCATACTTTCCCTTCTGATTTCTCTTTAGTGTCTATATTCTCTTCTGGGGATAGCAATCCTACTGCAGGAGGCAACATCACACATGCAACTACAAGTGTTGTCCAGTTCAGCTGCTCTTAACCTATGTGTTTTTTGTAAGTAATGAGGGTATTTCTCAAGGGAATTTCCAAAGTTAAAGGGGAGAATGTATCCAACTCTTTCCTAAGCCATAAGAAGCTGGACATACAAATCCTTTTTAATTATTACTTTTAAATAGCTTCACATTTAGAGTTACAAAATTTTACTTCACAGCTTAATTACAAGCAACATCAACACCTATGTATTCCCAGCCTGAAATACACCTTATGAAATTCAAAATTGAATCAAATCAGTTGGGATTCATCAATCCTTAACTGTAGTCCCTAGTAGTGTTTGGATCATACCATCAGGAGTAGAAGAAAACTTAAAGAATGGTATGAAAAACACATAAGCTGTTCATCACGCTTTTGTTTGTTTCTTTCTTTCTTTGGGTTTTTTTCCCTTGGTTACCAGTTTCCTTATTTTGCCCTAGAGAAGACAAACAGTAGTCTGATGCTACAGTTTACACAGAATTAAAAGCAATCACTTTCACTGTGGCCACAGGAGGGGCCTGGTGCATGGGCACTGCTACCAGGCCCACAAGTAGAATTCTGAATCTGATTTTTAATATCTTTTTCTTCCAACATTTGGAATGGGACAGACTGGACAAAAGCTACAGTATGAGATGCTTTCTTTTTAACAAAGCTGTACTCCTAAGCTACTGGAAGAAAGGCCAAGAAGAGCTCCAACCCTGTAGGACAGTAAGAAGGAAAACAGCTTTATTCCCATGTGAAGATGATTAGGAGTATACAAAGGTCTGGGCAGTATAAGAGTTATTAAGAAGAAGGGAAATAAAATAGGACAAAACCAGTTTCTATTTGACAGCCTGGACAGAAATCCCTTGAAAGACACTGTACACATTCCTGCTGCATATACCCTTCACTCCTTCCATCATCAGTCTGATGTTTTTTCTCAAGTGTAAGACTAAGCACAAGAAATGGATTTTTCATCAATTTTTTCCCTTCCCACAGCTCCTTTTGGCTGTCTGCTTTTTCTTCCATTTTCTAGTCATGCTGGGTCCCAGAGCTCAGTCGGCTTCTCTGCTACAATTAAATCAAATTAACAAACACAACCACACCATGTTCTAGAACACAACAATGAGCCTCAAAAGAATCACTGAAATGAACTAGAATTTCCAAAAATTCTAGTCAAGTTTTTGAGCAGAGGATAAGGCTAGTAAATTGTAACAGTTATGACTGCGGTCATATGTTTTTGTTTCATTGCACACACACCCTACCAAACCTGTCAGCACAACAACCATAATTCTCAATACAAGACCAGTATTACATTTAGTCTAATTTTTTTCCATTTGGAACTGCGATGAAAACACTGTCAAATGGCTTGGAAATAATTAAAGAAAAATTAATTGTTTAATACATCACATAAAATGCTAAAGTTCACTGCCAGAGGGAAACAAATCTACTTATTGCTTTATTTTTCTTGTTTCAGACATGGTTCAAACTGAACTCATGCAAATTCAGCCTATGTGTAATGAAATACCAGCAATATATTCTAAAATATTAACACATACTTGGTCATTATAATTACAAGCTGGAAAACCAAAAAAATTTTGAGAAACCCTCAAAATCATTTGCAAAAAATAAAATCAGTGTTTCTGTGTTTAAACTTGCCTGCTTAGTCTCTAAAGCATGAAAACTGTGCTTTGGTAAAAAGTAATACCAGTAATATCCAAAAATAAAGCAAATAACCACAATCTTAGTAATTGCTCTACTCCAACCTAACAGAAATGCTACTGCTGTGTAAAAATATTCTGTTGTATACTTCTAATTGATGAACTGTAGGTAGCGTCTCATTTGTCTCTAATGGCAAGTAAAAAGCAGCAAATCATGTGAGTACAAAAAAGTATAAGCAGTTCTTTCATTGTAACAGAACAGTGAGAATTGAAGTTTGGGCATATAAAACAAGAAACTGTGTGACTGTATTCTGACCCATGACTGTCTCTGAAGAGGAATAGAGATCAGCTTTATAAACTTTGCTCAAGAGAGGCTATTTGTATATTTCCACCACTCAAGTGAACAATAAATGCACACCTTGGCTGACAAGATTTTTTTAATATGGCCTAAGGTATATAGCAAAACTGCTTCTCAGCCTCTGGCAACAAAAGAATGGGACCACCTCTTAATTCCACCTATGGCAGCATTGTTCCCTTTGGCAAAGAATAAAAGAAGATAATGTGCAAACCTAAATAGTATATGACATTTTTACCGCTAATAGTGGAGGTTCTGTGAACAATATTGTAGTTTCTTGTTTATTATAGACTCACAAAATGGCTTGGGTTGGAAGGGACCTTAACAATCATCTAGTTCCAACCCTCCTGCTGTGGGCAGGGACACCAGATTGTACCCAGGTACAAATACACAATACATTTTAGTCTTAATGCCATATTTTAAATTAAGTCATTGGAATCCACACATTCAGTTTTTCCATCACAGATTCTCACACAGCTATACAGTATTGCTAGGGGAATACTGAGAATAATGTACCTATTTTCTCAC
Source organism: Trochalopteron elliotii (assembly GCA_024734555.1). Lineage (NCBI taxonomy): Eukaryota > Metazoa > Chordata > Aves > Passeriformes > Leiothrichidae > Trochalopteron > Trochalopteron elliotii. Next base: position 1,291,530 of record JANPWX010019821.1, read on the forward strand.
TTCATGCTTTATATTTTTCTGTTTTATGTTTTAGTGTTTTTAGATTTACATTCAATGACTTTAAGAAATAAAGCCACCAGGACTTAAACAGATGTTAACAGATTCTTCCAATAAATTTCAACATTTCTTATGTCAATGTTCCATATTGATTAAAAATATTAACTCTTACATGCACAGAATCTGATTTTTTTCCCACTCTCCTAATTTCTTTAGTGCAGAAGCACTTGGTTATCACCTTTCACCATCTGTAGCTGTGTAACACCCAAAGGTCATGTTAGGGGAAACCATTAAAAAAAATAAATTCTGGGTATAAATTCACTTTTAATAAACTGAATGGAGTTATTTAATCATCTAATTTAGAATTTTATCTTCCAGTACAGTAATTTTTGTGCTTTTCATGACCTAGTCTTTTGGATGGAACTGAACCGGCTGGATTTTTTTAAGTTCCAGAGTGCTATTTACTTTCACAAATAGGATTATAAATATTTCAACACAGAGTCTAAATAATAGTAAGCTTATTATGAGCCTAATGTTGTATTTTACCTGTGCCCATACGTAGCCAACAACACTATGCTTATGCAGGACTAAGGCTTTTATCAGTGCTTTCTGAAAATACAGGCGAAAACGGTCCCTGTGCCACTCACTCCCATCAATGAAATAAAAATCAAGTCAGAGGCAATTTTCTCCTGCCCCCAGCATGGTTGCACTTCACGTGCAATTAATTTTCATACATAATAATTTTCTAGAGATAGCTGGATCAGTGAAGTACTTTAGCTGGTAAAGGAAGTCCAAACTGTATGCATCTATTAATATACCAGGATTTGCTTTATTTCATAACATTAAAACAAGTTATGTGTTTCCATTTGTTCCTTTTCTCATCTCACATTACTCAAGTTTGCTATCAAGCAGAAAGCAAACATGACGTCTCACCCATTTTTATCCCATTCAGATACTAAAGTGTTTTTGATATGTCTTTAGCTTTCTAACAGATACTAAGGGGAGTGATTTGTGTATGATATTGTGGGAGTGCATTTTTTAATATTAATTCATAAGTTAATGTTCTTTTGTAAAATGGTTGTTCTCTGTACTCCTTTTGTTACCCACGTTTGATTTATCCCTGTTTTTTCCCCAGGAACAGTTCTGTAATTGGCTCTGTATTTTCCCTAAGTTTTCTCCCCCAAAGACAGTTATCTGTCCATCACTTCATAGACAGCCACCTGTTGCTGTCTATCATTTCTGGGGTCGCTCCCCACTTCTGGAAGATTCTGAGAGAGGCATCGAGTGATTGGACAGAATTCTGATTGTCACCTTCTAATGTTCATTGTATGGTTGTTTTGTATGTTTGTTTATGAGACTATCCACCACCCTGTAAAACCTTATTGGTTCCCTTTCTGTGCAACACCCCCAGTTATAAGGTCTCACCCGAGAGTTAACCGGGGTCTTCAGCATGCTGACACTTGAGGTGAGGACCCCACGCCAGGGTTCCAATAAACTCATGTGACCCAGCGTCTCCGGATTCCCCCTTTTTACGATCCTCCTGCCAATCGCCACGCAGGAGCAGCACGAGCGAAAAAGAACTCACTGAAAGAAAGCCCTGTCGCCTGTGCCGAGGCTAGCTGGCTTGAAAAGCAGGCATGGCGACAGAAAATTTCTTCTGACGCCCAAAGCGTGGGGCGCTCGGTGCTTTTCCACGTGGCAGTGTGGGGGCCACTGCAGTTTCGCCAGGACCAGCCAGAAGCTGCGAAAGAGCTGAGAAGTCTGTGGAAGCTAACCCAGACCAAGTCAGCGACACACCACATTCCACCCGTCTAAAGCGGTCCGACATCGCTGGACCCACTCAGGTGGATGAGACAGGCAACTCTCTGTGGCCCAAGGGAGTCTGTCTCGGCAGAAGATTTCAGCATCGCCGGATTCCTTCCCTTCAATCGGAGTTTTCGTGAGTATAGCTCTGCGAGCTATTTTAGCAAGGTTTTGTAAGAAAACCTCAGGGCTGTCACAGCCCCATTTGGGAAACCGGCCCGAGAAGCTTCGCTCCAGGAGGATTTTCGACTGCGCAGTCACCAGAGAAAGCCACTTTTGGTTCTCTCTGGGGAATTCTTTCACTCCAGTCTCGATTTACGTTTATTCTTTTACTTATAAGAGTTTTTATTTTGCGGGCCGATAGCCCCCACGACACAGGGTCGAATTTCGGGGTTTTTTGCTGTTGGCTCCTTCCTTTGTTCGCGCACAATACCCCGGGAGGGTGGGCTTGGACCCAGACCTGGTTTTAAGAGTATTTCAGCTTTTTACTTTTCCGTTTAGAATTTTTTTTTCTCTCTCGGCTTTGCAAAGCGGCAGTCAGATAATACCCAGCTGAACATGGGTGCTAAGCTCACGACTGTCCAAAAAGGGGTTTATTATCAAGTTCGTTGTATTTTGTCAGGTCAAAAAGTTTGGTTTTCTAAAGCATAGTTGAAAAAGTTCATCAGGCTGCTTTTTCTTCACCTTCTGAATACAGTGCCCGACCACATGACTGGCTCTTCTTATTGGGAAGCCGTCTCTAAAAAATTATCTGATTTGGCTCAGTCAGGGGATGCACGAGCCTGAAAATTTATAACATGGCCACATTTAATTATGGTAGTCTTGGCAGAAAACAAGGAAGTGAAGAAAAAGCGAAATAGCAGTTTGGAATGAGTTCTTCCCAGTTTGTGTTCTCTCACCCCCCCCCGCTGGCCAAAAACCCCCTGTTCCCAAGCAGGAATCCTAAAAGGAGCAGGAAAAACCCCCATGCCTGTCAGCACTGGCTCCCAAAGGATTCCAAAGCCCCAAAGCCTGAGCAATCTTGGCCAGAATGCTCGGGTTTCCTGAGGCAGCCTCGGCCGGGCTGCCCGGGACCTTTCCCTCCCCTGTGATTTCCTGGTTTCCAAACCCAGGGGTCGTTTTAGCCTGGCTGGAGGCGAGATGCCATGAAATGGCGCCTCCAGCCTGTTTGTGTAATGGTGGCCACCATGTGGTTCAGTCTGCTTCTTTGTCTGACCTTGCGCCTTTTTGCCTTCTCCTTCCCATAACTCCTTTTGTTCCTCGGACAACCCCCTCCTTTCCCAGACCCCTTCCTCTTTCCAGGAAGTTCTGTCTTTGCCTTCTCCCGAAACCCCTCCCTTTCGCTCCGCCCCCAGGATGATATCATCGGGGTGTCAGACCACTCCCCCTGACAGCCAGAGGCTCCGCCCAGCTTCCGGTTCCCACAGTCAGAAGCCCCATCCCTCTTCCGGTTCCCACGCCCCTCCTCCCAGTTCTCACGATTGGGATTCCGATGAGGAGGAGCTGGAGACTGAAAGCCCAGCCCCCAGCCAAATCCCATCCCTTGCTCCAGTTACCTACCTAAAGGCAAGGGGTGGGCAAACAACAAACATCACCTGGCAAACCATGTCTCAGCATGTAGTCAGGGATTTGGTTAAGACTCTGAAAGAGTATGGATGGGAGAGTCCGTACTTCCAAGGATTTTTAAATGCCCAGCTTGCTGGGACTGTAGCAATCCCTTTTGATTTGAAGCATCTCTTTAGGTGCCTCAACAATAAGACAGAGTACAAACTCTGGGAGGCAACATGGAGAGATCTTCTAAAAGGCGCCCTTCCGAGCCTGCTAAAAACCCTGACACTGCTAATGACATGAATGGGGATGCAATCACCCTGGAACATCTAATGGGTGAGGGTGATTGGGTGGGGGCTTCTGAACAGGCTGTGGGCATCCCCAAAGCTGCTCTTGAACTAACCACTTCTCTAGCAGAGAGAGCCTTCTTAGAGATGCAGACCTTCGGTCCCCTCCCTTCATTCTTTGAGGTTCTTCAGGGTCCTGCCGAACCATACCTCCAATTTCTAGAAAGAATGACAGCTGCAGTGGAGCAGCAAGTACCCCAGCCATATGCCAGGGAACAAATGTTGGAGCTGATGGCCTTCAAGAATGACAATGACAAGTGCAAGACAGCCATCATGACACTGCCAAGGAGGCCTGATTCAGTTCTTACCCTGCAAGATATGATGCAAGTTGTGGGGAGTATGGTTCCTCTCATGGAGCAGGTGACTTCTTAACGAGGGAGGAAGGCCGAACAAAGGACTGCTGCTGCTGCTGCTGCTGAGGTGCCCAACAATATCGTCTCTGCCCCACACACACCTGGCCAGATGAGGAAATCCTTTTGAGGAGCCTCGGAAAGGCCTTGTTTGCTGTGTGGGAAGAAAGGGCACTGGTGCCAACAGTGTCCTCTCAAACAGGAGTTTGATCAATTCAGGGCTGGCAAAGGGGGTGGTGACAAAGGGGGTGGGGGTGAGAGACCCCAAAAAAGGTCGCATCAAAAAAACTGAGAGGCAAGTGTGGGACCACCCAGCGTGACAACACCAATTGGGTGGCCCGAGCCAGTAAAGGGGGAAAGGGGGAAGAAGGGAGCAAAAATAACAATTCATTAAGTTTGTCTTCTAACCAGATTGAGACACAGGGTCCTCTCCAGGATCCACCACCGGACTTGACTTCACCGGATGAGACTGAGCACCTGATTTTACCACCTCCATCAGCAACTTTGACAACGACCTCTAGGCACGAACGATTTAGGATGAGCCTTGTTGAGCCGCTCCGTCTGCGGGACCGGGACTGGCACAGTTGTGGTGTCTCGAGAACAAGGTATGTGGCACCACATCGAGGAAAAATATGCTGTCATTGGGGATTGCAAATTCACACCCCAGGACATTGAAATTGCTCCAGGGATGCTAAAATCCAACCCTGAGCATTTCGTTTTATGGCTGCACTGTCTAAACCCACCAACATTTCTCCACAAGGGGCAAATCATCACCCAGCTAATCCCTACTTCGCGCTTCGACCTGCCTGCAATTCTGTTCCTGAAGTAAATGCGGTGGTGGCGATTGGGAAGAACAGACCAGAGAAGATATGCAAAATCACAATAGGTGGGGAGTCCACAACAGTAAAAGGCCTGCTAGACACGGGGGCCAATGTCACTATTATCCCTGAAAGTATGTGGCCCCCACATTGGGAATTGCAACACGTGGGTGGACATGTCAAAGGTGTAGGGGGTCTTCAATTGGCTCGACAATCAAAAAGCATGGTGCAAATTGAGGGGCCGAAAGGACAATTGGCTACTCTTCGTCCTTTCGTTTTAGATTATGAGGCACAGCTGTGGGGGAAGAGACCTGATAGCCCAGTGGGGGGTCAGACTTGAAATACCCTCCCCTCCCAAAAATTTCTGGGCAGCGGCCGCTGAAAAGTGCCTCACCCAGAAACTCAATTGGAAGACTGATAAACCGGTATGGGTGGAACAGTGGCCACTTTCTAAACAAAAATTCAAGGCGCTCAATGAGCTCGTGGAGGAGCAGCTCAAGAAGGGCAACATCGAGGAGACCACCTCACCGTGGAACTCCCCAATGTTTGTCATTCGAAAGGCTGACAAAACCAGATGGCAGCTTCTTCACGACCTCAGAAAAATTAATGAAGTAATAGAAAGTATGGGGTCTCTCCAACCTGGTATGCCTTCCCCTACCATGCTTCCTCAAAATTGGAATTTGGCTGTAATTGATATAAAAGATTGTTTCTTCCAAATTCCTCTACACCCAGACGACGCCCCACATTTTGCCTTTTCGGTTCCCACCATCAACGGAGAAGCCCCTTGGAAGAGATACCACTGGAGAGTTTTACCTCTAGGAATGAGAAATAGCCCTGTCATCTGCCAGTGGTATGTCTCTTCCCTGCTATCTCCTGTCCGTGAAGCCGCACACCAGGCCATCATCCACCATTACATGGATGATGTCCTCGTGTGTGCCCCGACCGACGACCTGTTGGCCCACGCACTTGACCTTACAGTGACTGCACTGGTTGCTGCAGGGTTTGAGCTGCAAGAGTCTAAGATTCAAAAGATGCTGCCTTGGAAGTACTTAGGGCTCGAAATCGGTAAGCGGACCATTGTTCCACAAAAATTGGCCATCAACACCAAAAGTGAGACTCTTGCAGATGTCCACCAACTGTGTGGGGCGCTGAATTGGGTGAGGCCTTGGCTGGGTCTGTTCACCAAACACCTAGCCCCTCTTTTCAATTTATTGAAAGGGGGAGAGGGGTTGAGTTCCCCTAGGTCACTCACCCCAGAGGCAGAGAAGGCCCTTGAGAGGGTCCAAACAGCAGTGTCCACCAGGCAGGCAAACAGGTGTAACCCTGACCTGCCATTCTGATTTATCATTCTCGGACAGTTGCCACACCTACATGAGGAGATTTTTCAATGGGACAAGGGAATTGCTACCATTCCCAGGAAGGACCAAGGTGGAGAGGATCCTCTTCTAATCACAGAGTGGGTCTTTCTCAGCCACCAGCAGTCCAAGAGGATGATGCAGCCACAGGAGCTGATGGCAGATCTAATCCGGAAGGCCAGAGTCCAAATTACAGAAGTGGCTAGCTGCGATTTTGAATGTATCCACGTACCAATTAGGTTTCAATCGGGCCAAATTACAAAAGTGATGTTGGAGCACTTCAAGAAAATGAAGCACTGCAATTCGCTTTGGACAACTACTCAGGCCAAATCTCAATTCATCGGCCTGCCCACAGAATTTTTAATCAAGATGCTCAATTCCAATTGGCATTGAAAAGTGTTCAGAGCAAAGAGCCCCTTGATGCCCTGACCATTTTCACAGACGCATCCGGGAAATCCCACAAGTCAGTCATAGCTTGGGAGGATTTCCGAACCCAGCGGAGGGAATCAGACGTTGCTGAGGTGGCAGGTTTACCTCAGGTCGCTGAGTTGGCCGCAGTTGTTAGGCCCTTCGAGAGGTTCTCTGAACCCTTCAATTTAGTAACTGATTCAGCCTATGTCGCCGGAGTAGTATCCAGAGCAGAACAATCCATCTTGCAGGAAGTGTCCAACACTGCATTGTTTGACCTGCTTTCAAAATTGGTCAAATTGATTTCCCACCAAGAGCAGCCATTTTACGTGATGCACACAAGATCGCTCACGGATCTGCCAGGGTTCATCACAGAAGGCAACAGGAGGGCTGATGCTCTTGCTGCCCCTGTTGAGATGGCCCCACTGCCAAACATTTTCGAGCAGGCAAAGATCAGCCACCAGCTTTTCCACCAGAACGCGCCGGGTCTGGTTTGGCGTTTTCATCTCACCCAAGACCAGGCCAAGGCGATCGTGGCCACCTGTCCCAGCTGCCAGAAACGTGCCTTCCCCACCATGGGTGCGGGTGTGAACCCCCATGGATTTAACAGCTGTGCGGTGTGGCAAAGAGACGTCACACACTTCTCCCAGTTTGGGAGGCTCAAGTATGTGCATGTCTCAGTGGACACCTTCTCGGGAGCAGTTTATGCCGCTGCCCATACAGGGGAGAAGTCTGGTGATGCCATTAGACACCTAATCCAGGCTTTCTCCTTCCTGGGCATCCCAAAGTCCCCCAAAACCGATAATGGCCCTGCGTACAAGTCCAGGGAATTTTGCAGCTTCCTGCAGCAATGGGAAGTAGAACATAAGACAGGCATCCCCTACTCCCCGACAGGTCAGGTGATCATGGAAAGGACTCACCAAAATCTGACAAGAGTCCTCTGCCAACAGCAACAGGTTCTAAAAAGTGAACCCCCCTCGATGCAGTTAGCCAGGGCCTTGTTCACCCTGAACTTTTTAAACTGTTCGAGTCCCTGAACCCTCCAGTCACTAGACATGTTGGAGGGAGTGGTCAACTGGCTCTCAAAGAAAAGCCACAGGTCCTTGTCAAAAACCCGGAGACCTAGAGGATGAAGGGACCTCACAATTTAGTCACCTGGGGACGTGGGTATGCCTGCATCTCCACTCCCACCGGTTTGCGGTGGATCCCCTCCAAATGGGTGAAACCCTACATCCCCAAGGCCTCAGGGCAGCAGGTGCCTCAAGTCTCGGTGACTTCCTGCAGAAGGAAGAAAAAGGAGACAGACCCTGGTGAAGAGCTCCTTCCCCCACCAACTCTCCCTGAATGGCTCTTCTATGAAGAGGAAGAGTCCTCTTTTCCTTCTCCCCTTCCTGAGTGGCTCTTTTCATAATTCTGTTTTTCAAGTTTTTTAGGTTATATGTCCAGATCCAGACCCGAGATGAAGGTCCAAGTCGCAGCGCAAATCCTGCTTGCCAGTCTCCTGCAGCTGACCATCTCGTGGATTGCTCCTCAGCCCAAAGTGAATGTGTGGAGAACCCTTGCTGAAGCCATGGGACAGGACCACATCTGCCTGTCCTCGGCCTCTGCCCAAGATCCCATGTCGTCCTGTCTCGTGGGGATCCCATTCAAGAGGAAGAGCTTCCCCCCACTCTCCTCCAACTAAAAAATCAACATAATAGTAAGACCCTTGGTCGTATCGCCAAACTCAGGCGAAAAGCTTCCCTCCCTGTGTCTAACTCCCTGGCCCTTTGGCGTGAGTGGATGACAGAATTACCCCAAGCACCTGAGGAACCACAGAAGCTGGAGCTCCTGGGTTCCTCCCAAGCATTCCTTTGTGTTCAGTTTATTTTCACCCCACCCAAAGGCCAGGAAAAATCCTTTTCCCCAGTTCACATATATGCGGCCAGAACGTGATGTGATAAAATCGCCCACGTGAGGATAGCATCCACCCTAAATCATGAGCCCCTTTCCCTTCCCAGAGGTACATTTTTTATCTGCAGTGACCAGGCATGGCCAGGCATCCCCTCTCGCCTTACCAGAGGTCCCTGCACGATCGGTAAGTTGGGGCTGTTTACTCCCAACAAAACTCAAATTATAGATTGGATATACAAAACTTCCTCAAAACCTGCAACAGTCCACAAAAGAGATCTGGCAAGTCTCAATCCGGACTGTAATTCGGAAATTATCCACTGGTCCAGGGCCAAAGCTACAGCTATGACAATTTCCCTGCCGTGGATCTCAGTGGCCAGAAAGATGGGTGAATTAGGCCAATTTGAATGCTGGGTAGTTAAACAAGCCAGTCTTGTTTCCAAACACTTTGTCAGACCTCCTGTCAGATGAAGAAATCACGAGAAAGGTGACAATTCAAAGCAGGGCGGCCATAGATTACTTGCTGTTGATAAAACAACATCCATGCGAGGAATTCAAGGGTGTCTGCTGTCTCAATTTGTCATCAGAGGCTGAGGACACCCACGAGTCCATTTCAAAAATCAGGGACATGGTGAGCAACATTAAAAGAGAGACTGAGGACTGGTTTGACCAACTCTTTAAACACTGGGGCCTCTCGGGCTGGACCAGGTCAATTGTTAAAACTGGACTTTTAATTTTATTTATCCTTTTAATTATTTTAATTGCTTTTGGACTTACTGAAAGACTGGTTTCCAAGTCAATTCCTAACTCCACCACTCCCCTGAGTGTCAACCATGTCAAAGACATCCCAATAGAGGAACTTGCAGAGCCAGAAGAGAAAGACTCCTTTCTGGAGCAAAATGAGCAGTGGGTTGGGGATTTATACCCCGATTCAGAGTGACTGGCTCCACTAATGCAGTTACGGTTGTTTTAAATAATAAAAAAGGGGGAGATGTGGGAGTGCATTTTTTAATATTAAGTTTAATTCATAAGTTAATGTTCTTTTGTAAAATGGTTGTTCTCTGTACTCCTTTTGTTACCCACGTTTGATTTATCCCTGTTTTTTCCCCAGGAACAGTTCTGTAATTGGTTCTGTATTCTCCCTAAGTTTTCCCCCCCAAAGACAGTTAACTGTCCATCACTTCATAGACAGCCACCTGTTGCTGTCTATCATTTCTGGGGTCGCTCCCCACTTCTGGAAGATTCTGAGAGAGGCATCGAGTGATTGGACAGAATTCTGACTGTCACCTTCTAATGTTCATTGTATGGTTGTTTTGTATGTTTGTTTATGATATGAACCATCTCCCTGTTAAACCTCACTGGTTCCCTTTCTGTGTAAGACCCCCAGTTATAAGGTCTCACCCGAGAGTCAGCCGGAGTCTTCGGCATGCTGACACCCCAGGTGAGGACCCCACGCCAGGGTTCCAATAAACTTGTGTGACCCAGCGTCTCCGGAGCCCCCCTTTTCATCCTCCTGCCAATCGCCATGCAGGAGCAGCACGAGCGAAAAAGAACTCACTGGAAGAAAGCCCTGTCGCCTGTGCCAAGGCTAGCCGGCTTGAAAAGCAGGCACGGTGACATGATATGACATTCCTCAATTCAGTAGGTGCTCTTGTAAGGAAAATCCACCATAAGTAACACTAACAAACAGAAATCCAGTACATAACTTTTTCCCAGAGAATAGCCACTAGCTACCTGTGAACTAGGATGCTAACTTTCTCCCAAGACACAATCGAATATTGAGCTCCCATGCATGAGGCATCCAATAATATAAAGTTCCATGGAAATCTGGGGCTGTTTTTCAATGCCACCCTCATGGATTAATTGCTTGCAACCACATTTTGATTCAAAATGCTGTAACTGAAGTCTAATATTTCGAAGAGACGTATTTACACCAAAGCTTTAGTTCTAATAAAATTGACAGTGATATAAAATGTATGAATGGGAGAAATATAGTCTTATTAATATATAACTGTAGCTGCAAATGAAAAAAAGCTTGATAAATAGGTGTAACACGTAGACACAATTTCCAAGTTAAATATGCTGCACATGAGGAACTCAAGAAACATGTGCAGGCTGTAAGGCTCTCATTTAGAGGCCATCCACAGTAGCTGTCTAATGAAACTGCTTAACAGCCAGCCTGTATTTATGGAAGAATTACTATTTACAAAATTATTAAAGCGTATGTCATAGTCTAGGAACAATATTCTCTGATTCAGTACTCCCGCAAAACCATGTGCCACTTCCCCTCCCTGCCAGCTGGAGGGACAAAAGGTCGAGATCACAAAAGGTTGAGATTAGAACAATTTACTGGAAATAGCAATGGGATGAGAAAGTGAAGAGTAACAGTAACAATATTAATAACAAAAGGTATAAGAAAAGAAATGATCCACAGAGAAAGCTCCCCAAAATAAACAATACCAGACTGCTCTGTTTGCCACATTTTCTCCACTATGAGGAATCCCTTATTCACTGAAGAGTGTCTTTCCCCTGCACCTGACAATGATGTGAAGTGGTATAGAATAACATCCTGCCTAGCTACTGCAAAAATTAACCTTGTCCTGGATGGAACCAGGATGGTATATATGACAGAAATGCTATGGGAACAGGATCTTGGCTGCTTAAGTTCTGAGAGAGACAAACGAAACTAATCTGTGATTTTTAGAACCCTCTATTCTAATGACCTACACTAGCACCCAAATTTGAAATGCCCAAAACACTAGCATTCAGTACCTTTTGAGAAAAGACTTGAAGATTTTCCCCCTTTTCACAGAATGATTGAGCATGGAAGAGACCTCAAGAGGTCATTTTGTCCAATACCTCTGCTCCAGTGGGCCACATACAGCAGTTTGCTGAGGACTGCATCGAGACAGCTTTCAAATATCCCCTGGGGTAAGACTCTATATCCTCCACGGGAAGCTTGTTCCACTGTTTGAGCATCCTCACAACAAACATTTACATAACCATTTGTCAGTGGCTTAGTGCCCCCAGCCAAGACTCTCCTGAACCAGATGCTGCTTGCTTGCTACACCCCCTTCCTCTTCTCCTTCCCCCTCTCAGAATGAAGTTAAGAATTGGAGGGACAAAGGTAAAACTTACAAGTTGAGATAACAAAAATTTTACTGGAAGCAGCAATGAGAGAAGAAAGGAAGAGTAACAGCAACAATAGCAACATTAATAACAAAAAGTAAAACACAACAGAAATATTTACATAGAAAGTGCAACAATAGCAGACTCTTCACCTGCCACAGTTTTTCTCCCCACAGTCTGACAAGAAATGAGGAAGTCTCTTACTCTGGGACCTGACAAGTGATGTGAGATGGTATCAAATAACAGTAGGTTCTAGCCAGGCTCCTTTCTGCTCATGGCAAAAAATTAACGCTATCCTGGCCAAAACTAGGACACCTTTCTATGTATATAATGGTTAATGCCATTTCCTCTACAGTTAGTGCTCTTACCTGTCAGCAGATATCCCTGGAAAGAGCTTGGCTCTACTGTGGGAGTGCATTTTTAAATTTTAAGTTTAATTCATAAGTTAATGTTCTTTTGTAAAACTGTTTGTTCCCTGTAGCATTTTCATTACCCACTTTTGGTTTATCCCTGTTTTTTCCCCAGGAACAGTTCTGTAATTGGTTCTGTATTCTCCCTAAGTTTTCCCCCCCAAAGACAGTTATCTGTCCATCACTTCATAGATAGCCACCTGTTGCTGTCTATCATTTTGGGATCGCTCCCCACTTCTGGAAGATTCTGAGAGAGGCATCGAGTGATTGGACAGAATTCTGATTGTCACCTTCTAATGTTCATTGTATGGTTGTTTTATGTGTTTGTTCATGATATGAACCATCTCCCTGTTAAACCTCACTGGTTCTCTTTCTGTGTAAGACCCCCAGTTATAAGGTCTCACCCGAGAGTCAGCCAGGGTCTTTGGGCACGCTGACACTCGAGGTGAGGACCCCATGCCGGGGTTCCAACAAACTCGTTTGACCCAGCAGCTCCAGAGTCCCCCCTTTTTTCAACTTCCAGCCATCGCCATGCAGGAGCAGCCAGAGCGAAAAAGATCCCACTGGACTGGAGTGTTACCGGTGCAGAGCTAGCTGGCTTGAAAAACAGGCACGGTAACACTCTACCTTCTTTACAACCTCCCTTCAGATATTTGTATACATTGATAATATGTCTCTTGAGCCTTCTCTACTCCAGACTAACAGTCCCCGTTCTCCCAGCATTCCCTCCTGCAGGAGGTACATCAGTCCCTTCACCACCTCAGGAGTTCCTCACTGGACTATCTCCAGTGTGTCCATGACACTCTTGTACTGAACAACACAATCCTCCAGGTAGGTATGCAGGCCTTAACAGAGCTGAGGAGAGGGGAAGGATCACATGTTGACTACTCATGAGTACCTCTTATTCAAGTAGCTGGAAATATTTTCCAGGATTAGTTGTTTGATCACCTTATTAGGGATCACAGTTGAGACTGACCAGACTGTAATTCCCTGGATCCTCCTCCTTGTTCTTCCTGAAGGCAGGTAGAACACCTGATTTCCTTCAGTCTTCAAAAGCACCAGTCCCAATCACTAAGATCCTTCAAAAATTACTGAGTGGCCTCACAGTGACCTCATCAGTGAGCTCCCTTAGTACTGGTGGGTGCATCTTATCAGGACCTCTGGACTTAGGTAAGACTAGCTTGTTTGAGTATTCTTCAACCCATTCCTCTCCCATGGGTAAGCTCTCCTTGCTCCAATCCTTCTGTCTGGGTCCCTAGCAGACCAAGAGTCAATCTTTCTAGTAAACACTAAAATGAAGAAGGCAGTCAGTACCTCAGCCTTTTACATGTCCTGAGTCACCTGGCTCCTGCCCCATTCACCTGTGGGCCCATATTTTTCCTAAAATTTCTTTTACTAATACACTTACAGAAGTTCTTATTTGGTTACCCCAAACCCACTTTCTCACACTATCTTTTCCAGGAATCACTAACTCAGCTTTAACTAAGCACAAAAGTTGTTCTGACAGTAAAAACTCAGACATCACAAACATCCTGAGGTTCAACTAGTGAGCAAACAATACTGAGAGGATACAACCATCACTGGAGCCAGCATAGCACAGCTACTATTCATACTTTTAACCACTTTCCTAAGACATCCTGGTGTTACTTCTACTGTTTTTATCACTTTTTAGCTTGTACTTTCCTTTTCATTATTATCTGTATATGGTAAGCATGAACAAGCTCCAATTTCTCTCAGTACTCAGCATTCAAGTAACACTGATGGGTCTGAATAAGGGAAATAAACACTATTTCCCTGTCACAGGGTGTCACAGACGCCCTCCCATAGCTCTGCTAGGTTTTTACAGCCTACAGACAAACTGCTTATTAATCTTACATCCAATGTAAGTCTTACTGTCAAGTACTTCCTTGTTTCAGCTGTCCAAAAGCAGTAACAATTTCATTTTGTCCCCAAATTTCCACTCTATATAGCCTTAGCTAAATTGGAGTTACAGCCAACATTAGTAGAAATATTATACCGAGTAAATCTTACTGCTTTCCAAAGAATTTTTTTTTTCAAGTCTGGAACTCAGCTTTATTAGTATGTCAGCCACATTTTCAGAAAAAATATGCTTGTACATTCCAAATCACTTATTTACTGTCCATCCTCTTAGTTACCATGACCATGTGGATACTTCAGTGATGAATTACATGAACAGAAAGATGCAATTATGCATACATTCGCTGTCTACAGCTTTAGGAACTGGCAACTTAGTAACCTGGCTACTGAACACATTAATTTCTTTTATGACCCAAACTATTACATATGTTTTAAATTCTTCAGGTCTTGTTACGTATCTCCACCAGAGCAGAAACAAGAAGAAAGTTTGGAATAAATACTTACAATTCTTAGTGCTTTAACTCACATACTTTAAGTCTGTTTAAATACATTTTTAATACCACAGCAAGTAAGAAAAAAAAAAAAGGAAAAAAACCCACCTTGAAAGAGACAATTAAGACCTGAGACATACTACTGAATTTTACGGCCTGTAGTAACTCCCAAATGACATCAAAATTGCTAGTTTTTATCACAGCAACAAATGTGACATATAGTCTAACTCTGTCTGTATTGTCTTCTTTCAAATTTTGGAGCAACTGAATTAACATAATAGGCCTCCAACATATTCAGATTATTGCTACAGTAACAGATCACAACACAGTGTCATTTTTGATGAGGGGAAAAATATTTTTAAAAGAATCGTTACACCACTTGAGAAACTGCAAATTTTTTTCCTGAAAGAAAAAGTGAATATAATAAGTGTACTACCTTGTTACCTTACAGCTTGACTCAATCAGCTCATTTTCAATATCCAAGAAACTAGAAGGCAGATTGTATTCCAAAGGTGAGGACGTTCTTTTTAAGCGCAGCAAGCCAACACAGAACTTTGCTCCCATCTCCTCCAGTTCTCTTGTACCTATCTGCAATCCCTAATTTGAAAATAAGATTTAAAAATACAAAATAGTTACATGCAGATGGACTCACACACACTGCAAAATCACTATTTAGGTTAATATTTTCTTACTTTATTTAATACATTATCTTGATTTAAAGACAGAAAAAAATCAGAATTGATGAATAAACAGTTAGTAAAAGTATCAGAGAAGACTGAGGAATACCTACATGATTCCTCCAAGGCTCAACAGACACATCCGCATTTTTTGGAGCTTCCTAGTCTACAGTTCTAGCACCTCAATATTAGCAAATCTTTTCGCATTAGCAGTGAAAGAGAGACAATGTCTATATTCCTAAGTGTAAATTATTTTTTAAAACTTCAGACAAGATTTATAAAAATAATTTAAAATACAAGATTCCTCAACATCAATTCCATCAATCAGAATTTAAAAATGGATCAAACTTATGTCACAGCTGTGAGCAAGTTCATTGCTATTTTTTGACACACAAGAAGACTATTTAAGTCAGCAGTTACTCCACCAGACAGATGTCTCTTCCCTGCCTATAAGTTAGAGGCTATATGTGTTAATACTGAAAGCATGTATTCACATATTTAATAATTAAAACTAACAAATAAATTCTCAAAAGCCATAGCTCTTTTCTAACTTGAATTACATAGCCAGGCATTTTCCTCTGCAAAGACTATTTATTAGAAGGTAGAACTTAAGTAATGCTCTCCAGGTTTACATATCTGACAAACCCTCCCATGAAGTAATTCTACACTTTTAATTTAGCCAGAAGTGCAGTATACAGGGACATAACCTCTGACCTCAACAACTTTCTGAAAAGAGAATAATCTAGACTGAGCCTCAGCAGTTACGCAATTGGCTAGTACTAACTGCATGTACACTACCAAATTCAGTGGTAGAACTCAACTCAATTTCCCCCTTTCCAATTTTTGTATCTCTGGAGAATTTACAAGGATTTTAGTCTGGATGTTCTAAACGATTAACACACAGATTAGTTAAAAAGAAGCTTTGACAAAACAAACAGGGAAACAGAAGAGCCAAGAATTGGTGGCAAGCTAAGTCATCAAGTACAAAAGAGGCAAAAAAGAATGAAGCAGGAATTTTTTTACCAAAAGCTAGGGAAAAACCACAAAAGCTTTGCACGTGTTGCCACACTGACACTGCTTTAAAATGCAAGGTTTAAAAGAAAGTATGTTGCTCCAGAAATTGTACAGCCCACACATTCTCAATGTGCTGTTTTGAACATATTTAATAGAAAAAAAGTTTGATTTTCTTCTGAGTTTTTTGCCTTGGTAGTACTCATAAACAAGGTGCTTTTTAGTAAAAAGAAAGATAAAGCTGTATCCATGATTCTGAACAGTGCCATCCTCTGGCCAAATGGTACTGAAACCTGTTAGCAGTGAACAACAATTGAATATTTGAGTATTATTCTTAATAGTAATACTACTTACCTCTTTTATAATGCTTTTGTGCTGTAGGTTTCAAAGCATTTATTAATAAGGGAAGAATTATCCTCACTGTACTGATGGAGAAATGGAGGCAGAGAGGGTTGAAGCGATTTGCACAGTGTCTCACATCATGTCACTGACCCCGCTGGGAACAGAAATCAGTTCTCCTCACTCAGTGCAGTACCTTATCCACAGAGGCCAATTTTTTGGCTTTGTTTTGTATTTGTTTGCACATCATTAACTTTCGAAGACCCCAATCATTGCTGGGGCTCCACTACGCTAATCACAGGAAGACACAGTCCCTGCCCCAAAGAGATTAAAATAACATTAAGGTCAAGAGGCAACAAGTATGTAGAAGAGGAAGGAGAAAGGCAACAGTAATCTCACTGTTACACAGATTACTAATGTGTACAACTTGATGGTTGAGAAACTTTTCCAGTTATCGTCTGCATTTGTCGCTGAAGAATTTATCGTTAGTTGGCAGGTTCCCTACAGTCAGGCTATGTCTAACAGGAGTGTCTCTAAGTTGAAAAAGGACAAGAGTACAGCATGAAGGAAAGTGCAAAGACGATTGTTATAAAGATAAATAGCATGCGCATGTTCCGTGGCTGCTACTTTTAGCACAGCAGAAAGAGGATGTAACTAAAGAGAAACCTAAATGGATCAGACTGGACGTGGATAACTGGGAAACACCTGAAGGATAAATTTTGAACTTACTACGCTGAAGAGTCTACAAAATTGTGGTAAAAGCCTCATGCCAAATCTTTATTTGCTTCTTTCATATCTTTCAATCATAACAGAAAATGTAATATAACACAAATGCCAAATACCAAATTTCTTCACTGACTCTTCCATCAGCCATGAAAGAAGATCCATCACTTCCATGAAAAAAGATCCAAATCTGGTTCCGGAAATCATCCTCATCATCATCAGCTGCCCTTACTAAGGGACCTGAGGTCAAGTTCATTTTCACTGAAGCCTTGATTACACTCCTTTTCTTTATCTTCTAATGATCTTCAACTGTTGTTCTAGTACCTTTAACTGAGGCCTATTAAAGTTACTTACATGCTACAGGCATTGCTTTTAAGATCAAGCCATCTCAATGTAGCTTCTTCTTCTAAAAACTATATTTAATTTTTCTCTACATCTTATACAACTGTCTTTCTTCTAGACAGTAAAATTTTAGATGGAACGTTCAAGTCTTCCTTACTAAGAATGTCATGAAGGTACCTTCATATGAATAGAATATCTCAGTGATTAAATTTATTACTTGAAAGCAAGGATACAAAACAAAGGCACAGCACACTGTGACCTCAAGTGGAGAAGAATATTTCTATGAAATACATAGTACGTACTTAATAAAATGAAAACGGCCATATAAAGATTTGGGGAAGTCAATCGGACAGTAAAATATTATGCAGATCTTTTGATTTCTTATTCAGCAGAGGTTGGAAAGACATAATCATTTTCAAGAACTCAAATTCTAGAAACTGAAAAATCATGGTTACTGATAAATTTGTTAACCAAATCTTTATTTCCTGAAGGCTTCTCTTTATGTCCATCATAAGACTGCCAGATAGCAAAATCTCTTCATTTAACTTAAGCAATACTTCCAAATGTAGTAATCTCCAGTCAGGAAAGATACTGGTTTCTGTTTTCAGATGGCATGAATCATTGAAGACATTGTTCTTTTGTCTGACATCTTAACTATGCTCCATAATAGATCCTGGAGAATCCTTTCACCTGAAAATTTGTTTTTCCACATCTTGAATCACAGACGACCTATATTTGCAGCACTTATTGTCAACAGACTACAAGGACCCCATGTGACCAGCTCAAAAAAAATTGCCTACAGAAACAACCAGATACCCTAAACCGAGGTAAGAATAGCTTACTTCAGGTCAACAGCTTCCTGGCTGGAAATAGCCTAGATTTATCATTGTCCAACTAAAAAAAAGTAGAATTAAATGAAAAATGATGTTTAGCTTTGGCAAAGACTCAGTATGCCTTCCACAAAGAACCAAATTGTTATCCAGTCCTCTTCATGCTTTGAACAAAACTCAACAAGGATGTCAAACCAGAGTAAGACTAGCAAAGTGTTTCAGATCCTCATGTTTCCATCCCTGAGATGTATTCTCATGTCTCTCATTAGGATGGGAAATAGGAGGGAAGGAAATTTCTGTAGTTCAAGTTCTCTCTGTTTTGAAATAACATATTGTGACATATGTAATCTAATTTATACCACAAGTTTATTGAAAGAGTTACTGGCTCTATTCCTTCCACAAAATAAATCCCAAAAATAAACAAAATACAAAAAAGCTCCCCCAAAACCCCTGAGCTTAAGCCTTTTCATCTCTTCCATCTCCTCACTGGAGAAATGAAGCTCTTTGCTCAAGTCCAGTCGCCTTGACTTTTTAGATATATTTTCTTAATAAGTCTGAGCATTATCATAGTAAAGAAAAAATTAAGAATCTTCCTGTATATTCAGAGGATGACTAAGAGCTCAAATTGCTTTACTCCATAAAATGAATGGCAGAACAGTAATTTAGTCCCATCAGCTAGTTTATATGACAAAAAAGACTGCTCTTCCCTTGAGTAAATGATTCTTCCACAAAATTCAGCCATTTTTTTCTTTCATTACTGAAGAATAGCTTTGGAGGTTTAAGCATCTTGAAAGTTTGTCCACAAAGCATTTTCAATTCACTTTTCCTAAGTACTTCCCGTAGCAACACTGCTAAAGCCATGAGAGTCCATGTTCAAGAATATTTACAAATTTTCAAAATAAGTAAATTGGATGAGTTATCTTTTTTTAAAGCTCTATAATGAGGAATATTCTGAAAACAGCAGGAATGCATCTGTTGTTAACTGACAAAATCTAGTACTTACAGGCCTACTGAAATTCTAGACAAAATATCTGTCTTCCTACTGTCTAGGAATATAAGCACAGAATTTGGAGCATACATTAATATACTAAATATATCTTGTTTCAACTCTTTTTTTTGTTTCTGTCCCACCCAGCCTTCTGATCCTCTTTCTGTCAAGCACCTTACTTGAGGCTTGTGATCATTTTCTTGACTAGTATTTCTAAACTCAACTTTGCTGCAGAGGAAATCCACTTCTTCCATGCATGCTTTCTAATAGTGAGACACTACCAACAGGGTCATCTTTTGTTTTCAGATATGCAGCCCTGTTAACACTTTTCACACAGAGAAAATGAAAACAAATTTTAAGTCAAGAAGCCACACAACTATGTGTGTTCAGAGATGATGTGTAATTTGTAGTGCTGGTAACCTGATATGAAAGTACTTTCATATGTAAGATATGTAAGCCTGTTTCCCCAGCTATATGGGAAAATTCTGTAAGGGACACTGCTGAATATCTGTTGAAGAACCATGATCTGCCATGGTGAAGTCTGAAACTGCCATATGTAAAGGAAATTTTTATTATAGTTTTGGCATTTACTACCACCCAATTCTAATAATCTGTTGGGCAGAACAGTTCTGGGATTTTTTAACTACATGCGTACACATGTGTTACAAGCAATGATTAATATTAATATTGTTAAAACAGCCCATAAGCATAACTGCTATGCGACCTACAAAATTGAAAATTGTATTATTTCATCCTAACATTAGTGTACCCAGACCTTAAAAGGTTTCAGAAGCTTAAAGCAAGCAAGAATTGAGCAAGCAGGGTTACAGAGTAAGATACCAATGCAAAGGGAAGAAATTGAAAAATAAGAAGTATTTAACTGATGTATACTCTTACTTTATACTTGCCCTGGTCACATCCACATAATGTGCTTTCCATTGTGTAGCTCCTTTGTACTCCTATCTCTCTCCAGACAACAACTCGTGCTGTAGATTCCTTCGACTTTTCCACTACAAAGCTGCAGCTGCCCATGCAGAATGCAGGGGCAGTCTGACTCAGGATCTTGGGGAGTGCCTGCAAGACAGCAATTTGAAAAACAGTGATTCTTTTACTTCCCATACGGAAAGAGGTGAAAAGCGACCATGTAATCACAACCTGTTACCAGAAAATTTGGTGCATTTTGAATTGAAAAAACAAGAAACAAACAATTCTCCTTCTTGTGTTTTCAAAACTCAGTCTGTTCAAGTGAGTGTCTTCAGGCCCCTTCCTAGTTTTCAAAATCCTTTTTATTTTCAGGTTCAGTCACTAAAATTGTTAGTTATGTGAATAAGGATGAGGATACAAGAGAATTCTTCAGCTGATCACCATCCCTCCAAACTCAGCAAGCTATGTTTGCTCAAATTAAGTGTACCACATATTCCACGTAAGCATTTAATTCAACTGCGGACTGTTTCAGAAATCCCATTTACAGACCTAACAAAAGCTGTATTTTATCAACACATAAAATTCATTTGTATTCAGCAAAGCACTAGGTGCATATTTCACTTCAAGTACATGAACCGAAGTTCAGTATAACTGTTTACATGACAACTTCAGTGAAAAGGTCATACGAATATATATCTGACTAATGCTAAATGACTGTTCTTTCCAGTTTTCATTTTTGTCCGTTAAGACAAAACACATGACTGCTTCAAATTTATTATTTCAGTAGTAATACATAACCCATTAGTGTAGGCTTGCCCAAACATTCCCACCTTTTTGAAAATGAAAGGCTTTTTCTGACAGCCCTTATTGACTGTCTTCTGTGCACTACAGTAGTGCAGGCTGAAGTGGCAAAACCACACACAAATGTGTTAGAGCAGCAAACATGACTGGCATCTGGCTCAACATCCAGGAACTCACACAAGAAAATCAAGAAGCCACAGATTTTTTTTTTTTTTTTATGAGGGAGATTTAGAGAGGAAAAGAAATCAGAAAGCATCTGTACTCATTTACACTCAAGGATGCATAACACGTGTTTTAACATGCATTCAACATGCTTTCAAAGCTTGAATCTGAATCTTTTCAAAAAACCATGGGGCCTGGATGCCTATAGGTCACACAGGTTTGCAATTCCTATGAGGGAGCAGTGGAGGGCGACACAGAAGAAATAGGTAATACTCTATGAAACAAGTAATTCTCTAAATTTTTGACATTTTTGAAAGCTTATACAATGCAGAGAGTGTGTTTGTGCAAGGTTATTATATATACCTAATTAGGGGCACATATCTTAACTACACATTTTTATAAAAAAGAATAAATAAAAAAGAATTGTGCCTATTTCCATATATAAAAATAAGTATTTCTCAGAACAATTCAGTTTCTTTTTTTCCTTGTCACTACAATATTGTTTGCCATGCTTCAATGACTTTTTTTTTAATCTGCTAATTATAAATTCACAGAAGCATGTTTTCTATTTTCCATAAAAGTAATATTAAACACAAAAAAGTAAATACTGTTTTAAAGAAACAAACAAAAAAAAAGCACCCAATGTTTAAAGCTCAAAGTAGACTTCATGAAGTGTACTTTGAAGAACACTCACAAACTAAAGAGATAATTTTAAATAAGTTGGGTTATGCTATAGAGTCATTATTTGCATGGGATAGGATCAGGATACTATTTGAAAAGTATGTTCCAAACTCATGCCAAATAAAAGGTACAAATGTCAAACTTACCCTGTAACCAGGGTCTTCCATCAGGTCACAAGAGGCAGCATTAACACTTGTGTGCCACATTGTCTCCTTGATGCTGCAGCCATACATAAATACATTCTTTTTACGAGAATGACCATGATAATCACAGTAGACCTGTAATAAATCATTTGGCAAAATAAACCCAAGGCATATGGAATTAACATTTTATGAAAGTAATAAAGACAATCTTTTATTTGTACTGTTGAATGTGCCAAAGAATTAGGAAGCACAATCCCTTATATAATTAACTCATGTGTTAAGACAAAAAGTGTGTGATTCATCTAATGAAGGTTTAACCTTCTAGCCTAGCCAATGTAACAGATTTACATCTACGGGTTTGTAGAAGACCAGCTGTCCAAATCAAATTTAAGTGTCACATGGTCTACAAGACCATATCAAAATGTTTAATTTATAGACTAGCTACATAGAAAAAGTTAAAAAGATTCAGAATTGCTTACACACACATACTTACCAAAGGCAAACGTTTTATAGCAGCCAGATATTGCAGTAACCCTTTAGCATGGTAAATAGTGGGATGCAGATCTGGATTTGGATTTTGCCACTGTCTGTTTAAATCTTCTCCACTTAAAGAGCAACGGTGGCTATTGTGGGGGGGGTGGAAAAACGCATGATGTAGTCTGTATTATTATACTTTTAAATAAGCCTCCCCCCCACCTCAAGTTTTCCTCATCACCACTGCTTCTTTGGAAGGAGTCTGGCAAGAAACAAACTTCAATTTTCTAACATGCCAAATAATAGAAATGTTTGAGGTGTTTTAAGCTATGTTACAGAAAATCTAAAAATAAATTAGAAGTAGCCTCTTACGTGAAGTCAACAGTAATATTACTTATTTGCTGTTGAAACTGAAGGCTTGCAATTTTATCCAGATTCTAGCTCAAAATTAGTAATTTCATATATATGGTATATTTACAATTTTGGTGTCTTCTGTAATTTAAAGACTAATGTCAACTAGAAATCTAATACTTGAAATGTGAAATTGTTAGGAGACATGGAGCTGTGAAAAAAACAAGGACAACAAAAAAAACCCAAAAAAAACCAACAACCCAAACAACCCAGAAAACAAAAAGATCATTTCTGTATTCAGTCAGCTATCAGCAAGAACTTTTAAACTTGCAGGATTTCGTGATCATGCCGTTATCTTTACTACATTTGCCTTTAGACTGTGTCTGCTGGGACAGCTTTCTTAATTGTCCCTGTATCCTGAATTATTTAATTACACATGTTCTAGTATACACATTCTTTTATATATATAAAACCAAGGTTCTACTGAAATCTGTAATTAAGTTTTATTTTTATTATTTTGCTCATAAAACCTTTTAAAATAGTACCTATAATAGATGAATTAGAAACTGTAGATTCATCATGGCAAAATTTACAGTTCATATGAATTCCCTAAAACCAAGTAAATGTAGACTGTTCAATGTTTACTCAAAGCAATTTCAAAAGATTCTGAAATATCTCTTTAAATTTATTAAGAAAATTATAGCAACTGAAATAGCTATTAATAACTTCAATCAAACCATGATATTCTCTTAACCTTTCTCTTGCACACCTATTAACCTCCCACCTTTTTAAAAAAATTATGTAAAAGGCTTTCTCAAATATAAGGCACTTTTTTCATGTAAACCACAAACTTGTTTAGCTTTTTCTAAATTCAGATGTGGCCTCATATAACACTCTTACACAAATCCAAGACACAGAGACAATTAAAATGTCATGTCAAATCATACAGGAATGATTATCATCCACGAACAACTGAAACCATTCTTGTAAAACTGAAATTTGTGAAGGAATGTAATGCTTTGCCTTTTAAGAAGCCAAAAAATATGCAAATGTCTGTTATTTTTTATCATATTAAGTATTGCATTTGTATCTTTGCAGGATTAATTTAGACTATTCATTTTTAAATACTGATGCAAAGAATTAGAGTACAGGTTAAATATTTGAGTAAACATATGCTTACTTTCCATTGATGACACCGTCTGGATTGAGCATGGGAATAATTTTGAAAATGTAAGATTCCCGTAAACATTGTGCATTTGGACTATTGCTCATAAGGTATTCCAGTGTCCCCTTCATAACCCAGCTTGCATTAGTCTCTCCAGGATGTACACGAGCAGACAGGAATATATAAGGACGATTCCCTAAAAGAGATATCCACAGAAATTGCAAAACATGATTTAAGCAAAGTAAACAGTTTGTTGATTGGAAAAAGAGCCAACACCCCACTGTGTTTATTACAGTGCAGAAAACATTTGTAAGCCGAGTATTACTGATTATGTGTATTATTGATTCAGCCTGCCACAATATCTTTGAAAGGACTGCTAATTACAGAACTATCACAATGGAGCTTTAAATTTGATCAGACAATTACACAAATAATTTGAGCTGGCAGTTATGATGTGACTTTCATTACTTTTTTTCCCAATAGCCAAGAAAAATACTGAGGTGGACAAAAATCAGGAAATGGCAAAAGCTCACTTCAAATCACAGTAGCTAGATGTTAGCTTTATGAAGGATTTTTTTCACAACCAAATAACCTCAGTGTTTTAAGAAAACAGTTACTTGTCCAGTATTCTTTTCCAAGAAGAGCTGTCTGCAAAATGTAATGTTCAAACCTAGCAGCAAAAATTTAAAATACGTGAATATATACTTGTACATTTTAAGACACAAATATCTTTGTTTGATTACCACAAATAAGTATTATTAAATACAAAGCAAATCCTGAATAGGGACGGCTTTTAGTTTCACGAAATTCATTAACCTTATTTTACATTGCTATTTTTACACTGCATAGTGGTTAAGACTAAATTTTTTCTACAAATATCTAGTTTTACATTATTTTCAGTTGATGAGAAAGAGGAGTTATACTTACTGAACTGACAGACATGTTCATAGTAATTGGACTCTGGCATGGCAGTAATTGTGACTAATGGACAGCTGTTGCCAGCCAGGGTCTCACAGAGAACATCTTGCCGAAAATATATCTGTTGAGGGTTGTGCATAGATTCCAGCTTCCTAAGATGCATCTTCATCCCAAAAATAATGAAAAAAATACTTCAAATCCTTTGCAGTCACATATGACAGCATATTTCAAAGGTACTATTTAACAGATCTTTCTTTTAGACGTTCTGAACAATGTTCCAGTTTCCAGGATACTTTTGACCTTAAAATACCATTTTTTACATCTCTGACTGATTGAATACTTCTCTTTACAGAGTCTGGTTTTGCAACTGCTTTCAGAAAAAGGAAGGAAAAGAGGAAAAATAATTGTATATGGACGGTACTATAACGATATATAGAAGGTAATAACCACTGCTTCATTAAGGTTATCTGATCAGGGATCTTTTCACCACAAAAAGTAATAATGAGAAGAATCAAGACACAGGAACAGAGAGCTGAGAGGTAATGGAACCCATAGCCAAGACCAAAGCCACCAGCCTCTCATTGAATACAGGCCATTAAGAATTTACAGACAAAAGAGATTTAAGAGATTACAGATTTACAGTCACCTGATAAACAAGAGGAACTGGATTAATTCGGGACATCCAAGAGGCGGGGTGTGGTACCTTACCAAACTCAAGCAACCTGATTCCTGCAGTATGCCCCTAAGCCATGTCTCTGAGCAGCCTTACTGTAACTCTCCCTTTGCATCCAAGTGCTGTCTGGACTAGTGCAACTATAAGGAGAGGTGTAAGTCAATTTGGGGTCAACACCCGGAATGCACAAGGGTCTCAGCATCAGTAGTGGGAGAAGCCAACCTCTTGGGAGCATCTCTGTGGGTACCACAGGCTATGTACCAGCTGCTGATGGAATCAAAAGCAGACTCCAGCAGCTGTAGGTGTAGGCACTGTAGGCACTCTTCAGTCAGTGGTGTCAGCAAAGAAGCAAGGGGATGTTCACTGTCAGCAACCGTAGTGGCTGAAGGTGCTGGTGTCCAACCACTGAGGCAAGGACAGTGTGTCCATCGAAACACATCTGGTGGGACAGTAAGGGTTGAGTTTCTCAGTGACAACACCTGAAGCAGGAACACGGGTTACAAGACCATGTGCCTGGTAACAGCTGCATATGCATCTTCCCTGAAGCTGGGGTGTGTGGGGGCACACGTGACATTTGCTAGTAAACTTCAAGGTGAACCACCCCAGCAAGTACGGGCCCCAGGTGAAGGGAGGGGTATCTACCAGGCAGACAGTCCACGCTGGCATCTGGGCAGAGCCACAAGCGCAGTGTGCCTATCTGGTCCAACCTCCCTGTTTCAAGCATGGCCATCCTACAGCACATTGCACAGGACTGTGTCCAGACAATATGTGAACTGCCCAGGGATGGTGATTCCCCAACCTCTCCAGGCAATCTGTTCCAGAGCCTGGTCACCTGCACAGTAAAGAAGTTCCTCCTCATGCTCAAGTGGAACTTCCTGTGCATCAGTTTGTGCCAGTTTCCTCTTGTTCCAGTTCTTGGCACCACCAAGGAGAGCCTGGATCCATTCTCTCGACATGCTCCCCTTCAGACACTTTCCGACATTGATGAGGTGCCCTCTCACTCGTCTCTTTTCAAGGTCTTTTCTCATAAGAGAGATACTCCAGTCACATAATAATCTTTTTGATACCCAGTAAACCCATTTAGCCTGTAAGCATCAACTGTATTCTTCCTGGGACTGTTCATTAGAACAACCTACACATTTTGTCAATCTAAACACTAATACTATGAAAGTTCTTCCTTGTAAGAAGCATTTTGAACTTCATATAAAGAAAGAAAATTAATTCAGTCATGAATGCTATATATTATATGAATATTGTAAATATTCATTTATCTAACAGATTATAAGCTTCTCACCTTTAAAGTTGAGTATGTATATGGATAATGGTAAGCAAAGTAGCACACATCATCTTTGTGTTGGAAAGTCACTGTGAATGTAATTGTGTAATACGATTTTCCTTTCTGGCCCCCAGCAGCAATTGAACTTCTTGAAAAGTGATTCCTAAATCAAAAAATGAAGGTAATACACACACTAGAGTAATTTTTTTTTCATACTGTTGATTATTTCTGAACACATATTCTATGAGTCAGAAGGATTTTTAGTGACTGTATTTCTCTTCTATGTACATACAGATTAAATAGAGTTTTCCACCAGCTTTAAAGATACTTTATTATAACAGATACACACATTCATTCACACTGATAAAAGGTGAGCAAACAAAAACAAGCAACAAAATCAAACAAACAAAAACAAACAAAAAAGTAAGCTAACAGCTACCAAGCAAGAAGGATTACATATCAGTATGCTGCACGTTCTCATCCTGTGCTGTAAAACTCCTCTACATTAATTCCACCACAGATTACAGAAGGCTCATCCCAAGGACCATGAGGTCAGTGTTACTGGAAGTCACTAATAAGATTTCAAGTAAGCATGCATTTATATGTTTCCTTAAAAGCTTCCCAGAAACACTGTCCAATTTCTAAGAAAAGCATAAAATATGAACAATTTAAATATTAGCAGAGATGAGACCCTGTATATTTCTATCACATAGATTACTCTCTGTAGTAACTCAGAAAAAAAACCCCTCTTCAAAACAGATTAACACAGAACTATCAAATGCAGAAACAAGTACTTCTCAAAAATTGTACCTCATGTTAATTTTCAGTGTAAGATTAGCTGTATGTTTGGTTTGTGTGTGTACTTACTTGTAGTAACAAATATCTGTCCCAACACGAGTCCAACATGGTCGAGAATGTAGTGCTTCCTGAACAGAATACATGAGGGGCTGCATACCTGAAAGAAGAAATGCATCTCATTTTAATGTTTACCTTTAAAGAAAAACATATTAGCAGTAATATACCACATCAACACCTACATACAAATCTACAAATTACCTCTACTTATTTACTCACTATCAGAGTGCATTTATATTTTCATGAATGTCTGGGTATTGTACTGCATGCTTTTTAAACCAGGTGACAAAAGATGGCTGATTTTCAGAAAATAACAACTAAAGAAAAGAGTAAGACCTATGGAAGACCAAAATGGAATGTTTAAATGAAAACTGAGGTTTGCATGAATGTTAGACGACAAGCAGTCTTCAGTTCCACCCCATCCAACTCATCAAAAAGGCTTCACAGAGAGCACAAAAAATTGATGCTATCATTCATTCATGTAGATGATGGATGAAAAACAACTGATGTTTCTGGACAATTTTTTTAACAAGTAACTCTTGAAAGTCTATTTTTTTGACAGTAAACTTAAGTTGAATACTTAATATGAAGTTAGAGTAATACTAATTGAGTATCATTTATTTATCAGAAAATTAGCCAACCACACTGACTGATTCAGTCAGTGTATTAAAAAAATCAAAAGAAACTATTGATTAAGCATGCACAACATAAAAAAAAAATCTAAGCTGATTGATGAAGATTAGTAACTAACTTTAAAAAGTTCTAAAACTGGTATAAACTACCTGTATTCTGTGACTTTATTAATGTGGATGAAAAGTGTAGGACAAAGGAGAATACAGTATTACTCGGTAACAAGAGTTTGAAGATGCAGATGGGAGGAGACATTTCCTCCTTCTAAAAGGACAAATTTCAGAATATACAGCATGAAAAAAATGAATAGTGTTAAGCTGAGTGACACGCACACTACATGCACACTCCCAGACAAGAGGAAGAAAGGTATTTTCAGTCAGCCATTCGTAAACCTCTGAATGAGGCACATACTGCAAACACTACTTACCAGAGACAGCAATGGTCACTTATGACCCCAGCATTTCAAATCAGACTTATTTTTCCCTACCACCAATAAGACAAAACTGTTTTGGAATATCT
The DNA here is from genome assembly GCA_024734555.1 of Trochalopteron elliotii. Taxonomy (NCBI): domain Eukaryota; kingdom Metazoa; phylum Chordata; class Aves; order Passeriformes; family Leiothrichidae; genus Trochalopteron; species Trochalopteron elliotii. Next base: position 1,320,436 of record JANPWX010019821.1, read on the forward strand.
CCACTTACATGCACATCTAGCCCTATGCAGAAATGGATTAACGACAACTGTCATTCTTCTTGATCTGTGTGAATCAACAGGTTTTGTTGTTGTCCTCCCTTGCCCAATGGTACTAAGACAATTGTAATAGCAGCTACTGGTAAATTTCTTCTGCTTTGGCCTCTCAACAAAACTTCATTTTAAAAACTGACAGCCCTTGGTTTAAGATGCATTTCTTCTTTTAAGCTACAGCTGTCAAAACATTTTCTAGCAGTACTACTAAAATAAAGAATTTAAACTGACAACATGAGCACTGCTAATCCTGTAGAGGTGGGAAGGAAAGAGCTAAGCTGACTAGTACAGGTATTTTTTACATATTTCTTCTCAAGTATGGGAAACATGTCTTACCATAGTTGAACTGACTGTTTGACTTTTCACAGTTGATGATGTTAAACCGGTAACCAATGCCAGTCTTCATTCCACTGACTTCAAAGTAAAACCACTGATGATAATGATTGCTGTTTATATCTGAGTTCAGAATTAGATCATACTCATTTCTGAAAATTAACAAAAACATATCAATGATCATAAGAAGCAGAACTAAAAGGCCTAAACCATAAAAAGCAGAGTTGAAATATCTTACTTTCTGATCTGAATAACTTTGCGCAGGTTTCCAGATTCAAATTTGGAATTAAACTTCAAAACATCTGCCTCCTCTGGTACAGAACAACTATGAGTAGAAAAAGGGACCAAAATGAATAAAACAAACTTAGCTAAATCAAATAGCTTTCTTTCAGTCCTCACAGGGCAATCCAGAAACTATCCACATACAGCCTGGATAACAAAAACATTGTTATGTCAGATGAAACTTTGTATGAAATCTGCTGTAAATATTATGAGTCACATCAGAGAGAAAGTAGAACTGGCTTAAGAGTATTACTTGAATATTGTTTACAGAAAGGCAAAAACTTACCTCAAATTATCAAGGTCATACACCACTCTATCTATAATGTCATTTTGGTAAATCAGCCTTTCAATATCTTGAGAGATTTTTGTCCTGAAAAAGAAAACCAGAGTTCTCATTTGAATTGCCACTTACTTTTTCCAATCATAAAAAAGGAATTGCCCCACACCGGAAAACTAACAAAGTTGACACGAAGACAGTGTTACCAGTGTTACGGTTCAGACAGACCTCAGCTTCACCCCCACTTATGTGTGCAAACTCAAGGTGTACTTAAGTTTAAACACCTGCATTCACAGCTGACTGAACCCAGTATCTCTATAAGAGGGAACTGAGTATTCATGCGCACAACTCACTGGGTTTCATTTGCAGGAAAAAAATGCAGTTTCATACTTTATAACAGAAGCAGAAATTACTCAAACATTACGTATGTTAATGCTTTAATCCATGACAACACTTGGTAACATTAGTAACTTACATGAACCCTACCATAATCAAAATTAAAGAGTTTTAGGGAGTAGGTCTACAGCGAGTGTGTTAGTGAACTAGCTTTTCACCTCTGCAGATCTAGGTTCATTTATCGACTACCTAACAAATAAGAAAGAATTTGGTGATGTCAGCCAAATGTCAGGTGTGTGCTTATCCAGATCATAAAGCCATTGCACAACTGGCAGTATCTAGGTCCTGTCTTGGAAAAGTAAGAATGTGCTGCAGTTCAAGAACGAAATATAGTGGCAGAGCTGTGTGGAAAAGCTTGCACAGCACCTGCAATAAGAAGAAAAGGAGGCAGATTAACAATGAAGAATACAGCAAAGAATGCTAAAGTACATTCAAGCTGGAAATTCTCAATTTAATTAAAATAAATAGTGTTAACAAATGAGAAACGGAAGGTAAGAAACAGAAGGTAACTCTAGGACATTTTATTATATTGACATTAACTGAGAAACAATTGAAGTCACAAGTTCAAGGTACTGACAACATTGTGACAAGGCTGACTCACCACAATCCACCTGAACAGGTTCAGCTCAGGACAGAATTACAGATCTTTGATCTTACATTTGATCTTAGAAAACTCATTCGATCTTGACATGCCTCATCTCTAAAATGCCATTAACACATCCTAATATCACAGGAGTTTTGCCAAGACAAAATCCATCAATGAAAATCCATAATCAGTATTTTATAAATAATAATGGCATTTAAATACCATTGTAATAAGCAGAGTAGATGAAAAAAAATAGTATTTAAGATGCTCATGAGAAGGAAAAGTAGTAGCAGACATTTTCACATTCCAAAAAATGAAGATAAGCTATTTAAAGACAGTTAAAGGAAAAAAATAATCTAGAACCAAAAGATTGTTGATGTGAGCCCTGTGCTTGAGATTACTCCTTTGTGGATCCTGATGATTAGAAAACACTAAAGCGTACAGAAAAAAAAACTGACTCAACTAAATTTTTAAGGATAGAAAAAAGTAGAATGAAACACCAAATTTATAGGGTAATTTTCTATATAATAATTTTCTTCCTAAAGAGATAGAGTGATATAAAACACTTCAGCTATTATCAATTTCACTTATCCAAACAGTAATATATTGATGAGATATTCAGTGATAATTACATGCTACTAATTTTAAAAAAGAAAGAGAAAGCACTCCAAAGCACAAAATCAAAAACATTTAATCTACTGGCACACTGCAAGACTTAAAAAAACCAAACCCAAACCCTACATGGTTCTAATAAAAGTAGGAAGAAAATCTATAAAGTCACACCTTAGGCCTCACACAATATTTTCTCAAATTACACGGATGGATTAAAGCAACCACTTATTTTCTAAATAAGACATACCCAATGAGCAGTAGCTAAGTGCTTACATTACAGAGAATATAAGTCACACTGAATGTCAAGACTTTGGACACAGCTTTGTAAAAGACTTTAAAGCTTTTCCATGTCCCCTACTAAACTAATTTTTACAATCTGCTATAAACTATGAAATCATAAAAAGATTACACCCTATTTAAACAAGTTTCCTTCTCAGAAGTTTGTTATACTGCAGTAACAAGACTGAGTCATTTGTATAAAAATGAATTCTTAAAACCATGTTCCTTAAAAATGTGATGCAGGACTTTTGATTCAAGTTTAGCCATATTACCTTGTATTTCATTATTGTTCACACAAGACCACAAAAAGTTACTTTCGACATAAAACATACAACAAAAATAAAACATTTTGATGTTAAAATACACCCTAAAATTATCTTTGTGCTCTAGGAATCAGCCTTATGTACAATCATATGAGGGTTATTTTTCCAGTGCTTTATATCTAAAAACAAACACTGGAATGACAAATCGTATCTGACTTCACTCAATTTTATTCAGGAAAATTCAGAATTATTAATTACTATAAAAACATACATAAGGATTTGCAAGACTTGCTTAAATGCAGTTCTCAGGTGATTCCTGACTCAAGACTATCTCCCTTCTAAATCAGCTGAATCCATGTAATAAATAACCTGCTAGGGAAGATTCTCCTCCTTCAACACAGAACAATACAGTCATTATGTCATTAGTGTCTCAGCACTTGTCATTTCAATAACAATATCACTTTTTCATTACTTGTGCAAAACATCTGAAGGATTTTCATTCAACCAGCTAAAGACACTTAATCTCTTAATCATTTTAATATCTAAATATAAAGTTGGTTATAGTTATGAGTATAAAGGCAAAAGCATTCAATCTCAAAATTAGGCAAGTGACGAGCTCTCACAGCTACTACTATACGTTCTGTTAGTGTACTCACATGTCTTTACAGTAATTCACTATGTATATTAGCCAGCTCTTCATACCACTTCTGCAAATTATTAAGAATTTCATCACTCTTCATCATCTTCTTTATCTCTCAGTGAAAAAATAAAAGGGTGTGTCGATGTGTTTCTGTTATATTTTGTTCTGCAGGACCTAACACAAACTACATCCTCTGCATTTGTTGCCTCTAAATTCTCTTATACTGTGAACACTAATGCCGAACACTTTAGTGCATTAATTTAATTTTTTCCACTATGTTTCCCTGAAAGACATATTTTTAGTTCAGCAGAAAAAAGAGGTGAAGAATTTTATAATTATTAACTGACCTATCTTGGTAAAGACCTGAAAGGAGCATTCAGGTGAGGATTTTTTTTCTTGGTTGGTGGTGGGGTTTTGTAGGTTGGTTTGTTATTTTGCAAACTACAAAATTTACATGGGAAATGGTGGGAAGGCAAAAAGGGAGAATATAAATTGAACTTTGTATTTAGAAACTGAATTCCAGAATCAGCAACTACAGAATCAGACTGTGCTCTTCTTTATAGCTCTGTGCTGATCAATGCCTACCTTCAAACTGTTGGGAACAGTTTTAGATGCCAAAGTAAAAAATTTAACATTGCTTGTTAATCACAGTGTGGTTAGGGTTGGGTGGGACCTCTGGAGATCATCAGGTTAATCTCATCCTAAATGCTGTCTTTCAAAGGAAAGAAAACAACAACAAAAAGAGGAGTATGGTAACTCACCTCTGCACTCCATATGGCCTTTCCAGAATTGGTTCCTTAAATGGGGGTGGAATATGGCCAAAATAATCTGGATAGGCTACTTCTGAGTATTCCGGAATAGACTTTGTGTTTTTCACCATTTCAAGATAAAGATCACAGTCATGAACTGGTGATACATCAGAAACTTGAAGCATGACATGTTCTCCTGATGAACTAGATCTGGAATCCTCCTCCTCCTCTGAATCCACTCCAGTGCAGCAGAGTTTTCCCAGCTGGACAGATGATCCTTCAAAGAGACTACCTCCACAGGGTGAAACATGCTCACAGGGTTTATTACAAGCAAGCGTGGTAAGGCCAGTTTTACTTTCCTTCTTTACTACACACCCTGTACCATAATACTGATCATTTTTTGCACTGCTCTGGAGACTGATTCTGTCCAAGCCTTTCACAATTTCTTGGCTTAGACACTGGCATGATGGAAGCATGTTTTTTTGATCATTTTGCTGATGTAAACTACTGTTGGTCATGTTATCCTTCTTTGGTAGTTCCAGAAACACTGGCCTTCTACTGTATTCCTCTGTCAATAAAGCATTGCACTCCGTTAAAGCAATTCCTTTTGTTGATGGGTTTGCTTCAGCTGAGTGCTCCACGCCGGCTGTAGGAACAACAATAGGTCCACTCAAATTTGCATCAGGTACAAAAGGTTTTGGTTCCTTGGAAACTAAGTCCCATTCCTAAAAAAAAAAAGGTGAAAAAATAATTTAAAACATTATTAACAAAAAAAGTAAACAATTTCCAAGTTTCATGTGTATTAGAAACATTTCTTCTTCCCTGTTTTAAATGTAATTTAAAAGGTGACAGCTGTTATAAACCATCAGAGAAATGAAGTTTCATCTCTTACAAGAAGGCCTTAAAGCAATAACAAACAGTTCATTAATAACAAAGTAAAGTATGAAGTCTGTTGCAGGGTTGCCTGAGATAAAGAGAAGCTGGACTGCAGAGAGAACGCAGATCGAACCAATGTGGTTAATTGCTACGTTCTGCTTTATTTCGACTACGATGGCTGCTTATATACATTTCTATATAGTTTACAATTACAGTGGCTTTTCATTGGCACACAGCAGAGAAAAGAATGCAAACACTTATTGTTGACCAAACTCTTAAGGCAGCTACTGTGTCCACACCAACCACTGCACCTGCTAACTACTAGAAAACTTCCGTTCCTCGTTAACACCTTAAGGGGCAATTCTCACTGCGCCACAGACTTGGCAGCTGAATTTCCACCTGCGCCACTGAGGCCTTACAGGCCTTCATCTGAGGCCCAGGCTAGGTGATTCACTCACAGTCCAAATATTCACTATCTTCAAAAACTCTGCTACAGAAGTCAATGCAATTGCCTAGATATTTTAACTACCTATTTTATGAAGGTGCACAGCATTTAAGGAGATTCCTAATACAATGAAGCACTCTCAGAGATCTCACATCCTTCTTCACTCTTTTACTTTCTGCTGTATGCAATCAGACATCAGAGAACAGTTTTCCTTTACGTCTATCCACAGTATCCCCTTCTCAGAAAGACTGAAGCAACTATAACATCTAACTAAATAGCCTAGGATAAAGTCCTCCCACATGTGCGTCCAGAACTGCAGACCCGTGATTCTTGGCTAGAGGAACTATCCACCAAAAAAAGAACATCTAAGTATATTCTAGAGTCAACCTGATCTGGCCAGAAATGTCCTGGAAATTACATACTGTACCTGAAAGTTTTCTGAAAGTTCTGGAAAAAATTGCTCGTACATTTTCAGTTCTTCTATGGGTCTTCCCAATTCCTGTCTAGGTTTCAGTTTATTAATATCAGTCTCAATATCATCATTCTGAAAGATGACCAGAACAAATTAATCTTGCATCCAAAATTAATGAACTTCTACATTAATCTGAAACATTCACCTTTACTCCTGATACAGCCATGCTTTAAAAGATAAAATACCCCTATTTCAAAATTAACTGAACTGCAGCTTTCACCATGAAGATTTAGACTGCTCAGTATTATTAGTATGCCTAAGCCTCCATTTCAACAGCAATACTACAAACATCTAAATTTTCTTGCTTTCATCCAAACCTACTATACCCAGATATCAGATTTTACATGAAATCCATGAATATTCCCAGTAGTGGAACTTGGAATGTGAAGAGTTCACCTGATTGCAGTGACAATGCAATACTGCTTCTATGAAAGATACTGTCTCCATCAGGGCTTATGAGATCCTTGAATAAAACATGTCTTTCCAGTTCATGGACAGACAAGTCCATTAACTACTAAATACACGTAACATAAAAATACAGAATAAGGCAGTTCTGACCAAATATCCATCCATGTCCTGACTGGCAGCTGGAGAAGTGGAGAATACCTTCCCTAAGCGGTACAACAGTGAGAGGTTTGATGTCTACCTCTACAGCTGGCTGAACTTCAGCTACCTTGCTGAAACACTGGTCAAATCCAGTCCAGAATGCTGAAAAAGGTTAGAGCAGCTCCTACATATGGACAAGCTTATGTGAGAAAATCGGGCTGGGAGAAGTACAAGTTGGGAAGAGAACACTGCTAAAGGAGCCTGTGGTTCTGTTCCACTGCACCCCAGATACATCAAGTGAAGCAAACAAATTTTGATAAAAATCCTGAAGCAATCTGAACAAGAATGGTTGATATTTTCAAGCAGCATGCACCTTCTTTAAGTTTCTGAAGCTTTTTCACTGTTAGAAATTGCCCTGAAAACCTCCTCAAACTGCTTCTAACACTTATAAATGCATTTATATACCAGATTCAAGCAACTTAAATAAAAAATTGCTATACCTGACTTTCACCTACTGGTTTTGTCTCTACCAACCTTAAAATGTTGGTCCTTGTCATCATCAATTTCAGTTTCAATTTCTGATTCTGTTTCAACATCATCATTATCATCACTTTCATCTACTACATCATCCACTACAATACAAAAAGGTTTGGTAAGGCAGATTATACATTTAATCCAATTATACATGTTCAAAGAAAATTTTTTACATTCTGGGTTTATTTTCTTTTTTACTTACTCCTTGAAAAAAAAAAGTGAAAACCAACTAGTAAACTAGCGCGGGGGGGGTTATTAAGTTTGCTCATAGTGTTTTTTTCCATGCAGGAAATTTCCTGATTGTCATTAAAAGGCTCATTCAGAGGTTTACAAATTATGCTGATTTTCTAGTGTACTCAGAATAACTACATGTACTGCTCTTACAACACTGACTATAAAAGATTATGCTTTTAATAAATCCAGACCTCCACCCACCGCCCAACATTCCATGTCTTTTAATAAGGAACTTTTTCCTTTTAAAGCACTATGTATCCTATTTCCTTAGGGTTTTCACTTCTTTTTATAGCAGATAAAAAACCTATTAAAAAAAAAAAGTTCACTTTAGTAAACTGAGATGTTTCTAAACAGGTATTATATACTACCAATCTACCATATTAAGCAGAGATTTAATTTTTGTGGGTTTTGAAACACACTTTTAAATCTATTTTCTACTTTGAGGATAAAACACAAACATCTTTGAACTACTGGAGTCTGACCTACATGAACTCCAATAGGATAGCTTACTTCTTTCAGATTATGACCACATTTTGTTTCAGGAGGTATCATGAATGAAAGATCTTAATAAGCTGACTTGGACCTTTCATTTTAGAGTAACTTTCTGACAGCAACCTCATTAGTTGCTTACCAGGTCTCAAGCTGTTTCACCTCATCAGAACATGAAAACAATGAAAGGTGTTCACAAGAGGATGAATCAATTTCCTACAAAGAACCATATAAATGGTCTGCAGTAGTTTTCTGAGAGACTGCAACAGTCAAAGAAAGTAGCTCTACTTTCGCATCATGTAAATGAAGGAATAACCACAAAAATATAAAAAGCTGGTGATTCAAATAGCACACGCTAATCTAAATTCATCACATCCTAACTTACCAGAGTAAGAGAAAGAAAGGAAGGGATACACAGTCCTGTAAAAGAGGATGTACACCACAACACATTTCACGCAGAATGTCTACAGTACATGAGTTGAAAGGAGAGACCATTCAAGTTTGAATACAGCCTATTCTTTACACTTCAGTGTTTGGTGAACATCACCTTTTAGTCCTTGTTTCCTCTTTTATTTCATAACTACATGCATCTGGACAAAATTTCTATCACTTTAAACTTAACATTAGAAATTGGTGCTCCACACCAACAATCACAGACCCTTTGCTTGTTGAGAAGTGTCTCAGAGTCCTTTCAGCAGAGAACACAAAAAAGTGCAATTGATTCTACCTTTCACAAAGCAAAATCAGACATACTCAAAGAGACAATACTACAAAATCACCATACCATCAGGAGGCAAATTGTACAGCTGAGCCACAGGACCACTGGCAGGAATAACTGGGAGTTGGAAATGGAAAGCACTTTTGATAGTTGGTAAAGGAAGACGATTTTTGGGAAAACATTTTCTCATTATTAGGCTGGATGTATTGACAAGAGGATCAAGAGTTCTTACTGCAAGGCACTCCTGTTAACAGGAAAATAAAGAAAAATATCTCTCCAATTGAAAGTCAAACTACATTCACATACTATTTACAAAAAAAATTGGTTCCTGTCTTCTTTGAAGGAAAGAAAAACTTCTACCAGCTCAAATTCACCTTTTATAAAAATCCAAACTCCAAAACAGAAAGGCATTTTCACCCCCTCTTTTTTAAAACTAAGTTCAACCACTCCTCCCAGAGACAACCACAGCAAAATAACAGCAAATATAAATTTAATTCTGTATGCTGTCATTGTTTCAGTGTGGTACAGAATATAATCCTTACTCCCATAATCAGGAATGACCATGAATCTCATAAAAGAAATATGACAAATCTGAGCTCATTAGCCAAAGAGGCAAAAACCACAACATAAAAAAACCCTATCAGGAAAAACTTACCTGTGAAGTGTTGTAAAGAATTTTCATCCCATTGGCATCAATAAATGCTTTTCTTCCCAGTTTGATGTTTGTAACACTTTTAATGCACTGTAACACTCCTTTACGAATCAGCATGTATCTGTGTCGACTATCATGACGGTGCCAATCAACATAAATCGTTAAAAGCACCTGCACATATCCTCTGTCTACTGCTCTCCTGGCATTTGTTTCTTTGCAAAAAAAAGTTAGGAAAGAAAATTAACACTGCCCAGTGACTTCAATATTACTTTCAAATTTTACTTTTAATGTTAAAATTCTTTTTATTCAAGTCATTGAATTGTTTCAATTTGACTAGTATTTTAGCCCTTAGCAGAGCTTGACATCAACCTAAACAGAAATGACTGGATAACTGAGACCAGTAGCCTAAACTTCACTCTTAGAACATTTTGTGTAATTTTCACAGTTTACTAGAAGAACAGCATGCATTATATTTTAAAGGCAATTGTAAGATCCTGTCACCCAGTAAATTAAAAATCAGAAATGTTTCTACAGAGTATATCTATCACTATCCACACACACTGTCTAGACACAAGATTTGAAACAAACTTCACTTGCAATCCATACAGTTTTACAACTATCACTCATATTTCATAAGCTGAAAATACTTCTACCCCAAATACTGGGTAACCAGTATGACAGCTGGAATACACAGTAGACTAATGTCATCATGAAAAGATTTACTTATATAAAATTTATCAAGTTACAAGTTAAAACCACTAATGAGAAGACATCTCTAAATAAATGAACAAGACCTCCTATTTTAAAGGCACAGCTTTTGAACACTTTATTTTCCTCCCCAATATTAAAGTTTAACTGCCAATTTACAGAATAGCATACTGACAACAGTTTGGAAATATTTCTTTCCCTAAACTTCACAAGAACAAATTGCAAAATTCATAAATACACAAACCTGCAAGACCAAGGTATCACACTGAATAAACATGAATAAACTCAGCACCCTGTAATAGTCTGTACAGAAATTTCCCACCATTTGTGTGAAATAGTTTTCTGCAAATCTCATCACATCCCAATTCTTATTCAACTCCACTAAAACTACTATGAATACTATTGCTTTAACACAGTTCTTTGGAGAAAATGAATTTTTAATTCCTTGCTAGTTACAATGCTGGTTCAAAATCTGCAAAGATTGCACTTGTGAGGATCAATTGCTGCTGGCTGACACAGTCCACATCTGGAAGCACATCATTGGTTTTGTTACCTTTAATTCCACTTCATGAGCATCACTGACAGATTTGTTATTGCGACCCAAGTCCTAATTACTCTGGAAGGTACTGAAGAACAACTGTATTTTCCCTAGCCATCCAACAGCTATTTTCAGATGCACGTGTAAAAAAGAGGCACAGGAGTTAAGCTATAGGCATCTATTACTGAATGGCTGAGGTAAGTAAATGTAAAAAAATATTTGTCCACCTTGGATCCAGATCAGCTCTGCAGAAGCAGTGCAGCCTTTCTGCTGCATAACTGATGAAACAGTAATCAAGTATTAAACATACATGTATATATAATATAAATAAAACACCAGAAACTGCAGATGAAACTAATTTCTAGGTTTCCTAGCCTTATTTTTGTTCTGGCCACTGACTTAATGTTCAGTTTTGCTGTGTTGATATATACACACACACCCATTATAGCTCAAGTAGACATTTTCTTGTAGTCAAACACTTACTTGATTTTAGCAATGCAGCAAGTGTGTCTAAAGCAACCCTGTCAACATAACAAGAAAAGTCAAAACAGCGACCAACCAGTAAGCTTAATCTACAACACTGTAAAACTATACAAAATATTTACTGCTTACAGACTTATAAAGAGTCTAACTTCATGTTTTCCTGGTTGCACTGTAGCACAGACTTCACTTTTATAATTTACTTTATTAGGAGATCATGTATTTCTGCTGTATCTGAAGTCTGATGACAAAACTTAAAAATATCAATGCAATGCAAACTTCCAGCTTTAGCAAAAACACTGTGACAACGTAATGTTTATGACTGACACTCACTGGTTGTGATATTCTGATATTTTTCTTTGTTAGCAGCAGAACAAGTACTTCAACAAAGTAAAGGACAGAATTTTAGAAAACTGTAGGTCAACACCAGCAGGCTATGTGAATATACGGAGAAACAATTCCCATCAATCTGTACAACACAAGATGGTCAGCATGAAACTTTTCTTGTACCCAAGCATCTTCTCTCAATTCAACTGTGCAGCTACAAAACTTATATACTTATTTTTCCCCTCTTTTGGTGCATTTGATCTTAGACCATAAACAAGGATATCATGATTAGTCACATCATGGAACAGTACATTCACAATGTGGAATTTTAGCTGAGCCTTAAAGGAACAGGACATGTTTTTTGAACACTACTCCTGGGACCACAAATACCAGATTTTATTCACATAATGCTATTTCTTTTGTAACAAAGTTAGAATATGCACAATATGAGGTTAATACTTTGCTAATCAGATGAAAAATTTAGTTTTCCACTAGTATGTACTTCAAAAAGATGGAGTATCTAAGGAAAGGATTATCTTCAGTTACACCAACTTAGCTACTTTTTAACCCTACATTCACCCAAGAACTCAACACCAAATCAAAAAACCAACCAAACAAAAAAAGCCCCAAAATCTACAACCACCACCAGAGTGGGAATCTAAACCCACCACATCCACCTACACAGTGAATTTTAATTTTTTTAACAAACAGCCCACTAGACAGATATTGCTGGGGCTTCCTATTCTATGTTTTATGTTCTTGCTCCAGATGTCTGTTTGCTTTTCAGAAAAAAGGAAAGAAAATTCTATTACCAACAGAATAAAAAGGGACAGTGTCACACTAAAAGAACAAAGCAGATCACAGAATAAGCTGAACTGGAAGAGGCACATGAGGATCATCAAGTCCAAATCATGGCCCTGCACAGCACCACCCTCGAGAGTCACATCCTGTACCTGAGAGCATTGTCCAAATGCTCCTGAACTCTGACAGCCTTGGTGCTGTAGAAACAAACTGAAAAATGATGGGATTGTCTTGATTTGCTTGTTATGATTTGGGGTTAACCATTGTACAGTTTCTATGCAGGAATATTAGAGACAAAAAACTAATGTATATTATTTTACTAGTACTGCAACAAGACATTCAAGCATTTTGTGTTACTCTACTGGGAAAAATTAAAATGTCTCATGTTTGTGGTACTCCTTCCCATCTCCCTTCACTTTAATCTTCAAATATTAATTGCATTTGATTTCATTAATATTATTTTTCATTTACAAGTAAGTTTTGAAAAAACATACAAGGTTTTACCATACAATGTATTAAAGAAATCTTACTTACTTCATAAGACTAGTGTTCCTTTTACTAAAAGGCCCAATGATCTTAAACATCAGTTCTACTACTCCATTCTTTCCCAGAGATACTGCATTTACAGCTGAAAGTTAAAAACAATCAATTTTAATATAATGCAGTAAGAAAGGCAAAAGAAAAAGATCGATATACTCAAAACTAAAATTCACACAAGTTAATCTTTAAGTACAAAAAATGCTAGACATTTTTGTCCTTTAAAATATAAAGTGACAAGCAGACACTACTCTGCACATAATTAGCATGACGATCCAATCCTGATAAAACTTGAAAAGGAAGAAAACTTAATTATTGCTCTACAAATAAAACCACGCACTACTTCCAGTGCAGGCTTCTGCTTTCTTTGTTACTAAGATACAACACAAAAAGAATTTTCTTTATAGAAGTTCACAGTTTATTGAAATAGCAGGTTTTCTAAAATTTCAGGTTCTATGATTTGCTACTACCCTTCAGTATTTGGACAAACAGGTATATTCACCAGGATTTGAAATCCAACAGTCAACAATAAAATTAAAAAATGCCAATTGGTATAGCTTTCCTGAAATACATGTCATGAATACATGATCTCATAAAAAAAAAATTATAAAAGTAATCTATTTGAAAGGGAGCAAATGAAATTACGCTCAGACTTATGTTGCAGAAATATGTGCTTAAAGTATATGTTTGAAGTCCAGCAACCAGCTGAAAATACAAACTGCTGACACAGCCACAGAAATTCCATTCCTGAGTGAGTTCAGCAATACATTCTCCTAACAGACTAGGGAAAGAACAGCTAAGAATTTACTTGGATATAATAAATGCTGTTATTACTGTAGAATTTAGTACATGAACCCAAGTGGAAATTTCATAATCATTAGCAGGAACATCATACCAGAATCTAAGTAAAGTTAGGACTTATTCTAATAATAACTATACACAAACTTGATGTAGTATTACTCATCAGAATATTACAAACTACTAATTTCTCTTTTCATAAAGAGGGAGGAATACAGAAAAACAGAACTCATTTAAGATGTCACATTAGAGACTAGTCCCACTTTCAGGAAGAAGCAAGTTTTCATATAAGCAATGTAACAAATGTAATCTGTATTAGATTTTTCATTTTAGAAGCGTTTTACCTCAACCTCAGACAGCTCAACAGAAATAAAGCTTCCACGCTTTGAAAATATTAGGGCTTTATGAATTATAGCTGCTCATGTGAATGACCTGAAAGCATAATCTTAGAGATTATCAAATCAGTTCTATGGGGAGAACATGGCCACGTTTTTGACTTCTTGCACTTAAATAAGATGATTAACAAGCATTACAAGCTCAAATGAAAAAAATTAAGAGCATCTAACTGCCAGTATAGACACAGAAAGAACCACACTATCTTCATAGATATCCTACTGCCTGCTCAAACAACTAGGCTCTTGTGGAAGAATGTTAGTGAAGTAGTGGAGAGTGGAGCTCTTGAATAAAAGGAGTAAGGAAAAGGTTAAGTTTAGAAATAATTAGGTTAAATTGAAATATTTCCTGTGTTAATCAAGTTTTAAATTGGTAATAAAGAAACTAATAAAACATCAGAAATAAAAAACTTGAGAATGAATAAAGAGAATAATTACTTAACTCTAAGTGCTTCTGCAAGCAAAATATTTGCTTAGAGCTTTAAACATCTTGCTTGTTTAGAGCTTTAAACATCAGCACTTTAGCAAATCCAATGGCTCGAAATTCCACACATCCAAATAGCACTGATCAAAAAAAGCATTTTGAGGACTAAAGAGAAAATTCTCAGAAAAAAAAATGGTTTAAATAACTAACATGAAACAAGCACTTAGAGTTGGTATTTTAACCTTATCTAGATAAAAAGCTTTATTCACACAGGAAAGAAAATAATCGTCTGTAATACTTACAGTTGGCTGAATAAACTCTTAATACTTGAAGACATGGTAATACTAGCCTGTGGTTCTGCAAATTATGCTTCACTAAATTCAGTGATATGTTTAGGGCACCGTTTATTCTTGCTTTCACACCAATCTTCTTGTCTGACATCAAAGAAATACAAGACCAATCACACTAATTTTGAAATTGTTAAAAAAAATCAAGTTAAATGACTGAATTCTTTCTACTGATGTCAACTCTGATTATCTACTTTCCACCCTTCCTTCCTCCCCAGCAATTTACTCTTTTTTTCCTTCTCTACCAGTTTTGAGTATGTGGATGCTTACACAATAACAGAAAATATTATTATGTTTCAATTATAAAACTGCAATTACTAAGACATAATATCACCTTTTGGACCAATTTTTGCAAGAAGAGTGTGAAGAAGCACCATTAGTTCTTCATTTGGTGGAGAGTCTTTGCTGGCAGTCAAAAGCAGCTGTAACAAGATCTGTGTCCCTCCTTTGGTGACTAACACACTTGCTCTCCGACCACCACCTAGAAATTAAAACTGAACTGATACATCTAAAGCCAAAGAACAATTAAATATCTATGATAAAGTTATCATGAAGTAAGTCTTTAGAACAGCAATATTTTCTTTATATATGACTGCATTACGCAAGAACATGCTAGACTTACAGCAACATAAACTATTGTGTAGGATTATTAGAAGGGTAACTTCAATCTTTACATTAATTCTGCATATGCTTCAGCATAAAACAACAGACAAAACAAAATAATGATAATTTACAAAAAACCCAACAACCATAAAAAGTAACTAGCAAAACCAAACAAAAAATATCTGAAAAAGAAAGCATAAATACAATCATATATCACTCCTTAGTGAAAACTTACCAACTGAGACTACCTCAATAAGAATATTCAATATATTTAGAGTAGTTTGAGGATCTCTTGTATTCTGCAATCATAAAGAGAGATTTGTGTTTAACATAGCAGTCTAATGCAATGGCTCAGATACTTAAAGCTAGGAGGAATTACCACCATAAAATCAAGTAGAACTTTGGATGTACCCAAGTACCAACCATCCCACTATGTAGCCCAAATTAACCACAAATTTAAAACACAATTTAAAACACACTCTGTAGTATGGCACATCAATTAGAACTGATAGGTGACAAGCAGTTTCTTAGAATATCTAAACATAAGGGAGAGAAATTCCAAAGTAGGTTACTTAAAGACCGTACCTATCCATCACAGACCAACACAAGTTTTGAAGACTCCATAGGACAACAGCATATTTCATAATACAAATATAATAATAAATATATATATTTCATAATGATAAAATGCAAAACTATGAACCCATAACCACAAAAATTAAAATAATTTACCTCTAGGGTTGAGAGGATAACTTCTATGCCAGTGGAACCCTTAGAAGTCATCTCCTTCCTGGTTTTTTCTGTCAGAGAAAAAGAACAATACTGGCTTGGAGAAAAAAAATATATCATTTACAAATTGACAAGAAAATTTACACTGCAAATAATGAAACTTATTAAAAATGCATATATGTATACAGAACTAAGCAAAAGACTTAAGGAATTTTAAAACTAATTTTTGTTTTCAATTGTTCAACAATCTTGTGATGGCCTATGAAAAAAGTAAAGAAAAATATCAGTAAGAAAGTTGCGTTCCAGATACTTCTACTTTTCATATATATACACACAGACATATATACATATGAAGTGAATTATTACTTGAATTACAGCTATTTTACAACACAAAATGGACTCACCATTACCAATACTATACTACATAAATTAAACATGGTCTTAAACAGGCATTTTCAACAATCAGTGAGAAAAACAGATGGAAAATCAAGTTCATTAAACAAAAACGTAAGTCCAACAAAGGAGATACAAGAAGCAAGGGTCAAAAGGGAAACTACTAAAACCACAAAGCTTAGATAATTACCTTGACTCTGGACCAGATGAAGGATCTTTGAGGTAACATGTCTGGCATGGTCTGATTCTCCTACTACAGAGTCCAAATTGATCTTCTCCAGCTGTGACAGCAGGGATATAGTCCGGGAACTGACAGAAACACTACAAAAAAGATAGGATTTTTCTATCTATATCAGAGGAAAAAAAAGTTCCCAACAACAGAAACTCAACGCTAGAGTAATGGGTGTGGCTAATTCATTTCCATATTTTATCTGGATTGGAAAAAAGTCTTAATTCACAATTCCGGCAAATTTACAGATTTTGCAAAGCCTGTGCTGCAGCAGACTAATTGTATGTACCAGCATCTCTAAGAGCAACTGTGAACAGGGAGATCAGCTGCAGTAAGTAAAATGCAGTTAGGTACAAATGCTGTTCATCTGTATCATCCAGAGTGACTTACATTTAATAATTTCTGTTAAGTGACAGGATATCCTATCAAACCTGCCATTCAAGGAAAAACTGGCTACAAACAGTCCAAAAGACTGCTTGTCTCACAAAATGGCATTTCAGAAAAGGAAGAAAATTATGTCATTCATGAAATGAACAAACTAGGATACACCAGCTGAAGAAAAGGACCATTTTAAAGAAAAAAACATAAGAAGGTTTCCAAAATGATCATCCAAGTTTGGATTAATTTTGAACAGAAGAGTTCAAAATTTAGGCCTGCTGTTGTGGGTTTATGATGGCCACAGGCCAGATAGCCAGCAAAGCCACTCACTCACTCACTCCCCTCTGCAGCTGAACAGAAGAAAGAAATTTTAACAAAAGGTTCACGGGTTGCAATAAGGAGTAGGAGAGATCACTCACCAAATACTGTCATGGGACATCAGGCTCAACTTAGAGCTATGACGGGAATTTATTACTGACAAAATCAGAGCAGGATAATGAGAAGTAAAATAATCCCTTAAAAACAGCTTCCTGGAACCCCTCTCTCCTTCCAGCTCTGCCTCCTACCCCAGCAGCACAGGGAGACAGGGAATGGGGGTTATGGTCAGTTAATCACCAAGGTTCATCACTGCTCAGGGAGGGGGGGGTGTTTCCCTGCTGCACCGTGGGGCCCCTCCCACAGGAGAAAGTTCTCCACAAACTTCTCCAATGTGAGTCCATCTCACTGCAACAGCTCTCAGTGACCTGCTGCAGTGTAAGTCCATCCCACAGGCAGCAGTCCTCCCAAAACTGCTGCAGCCTGAGTCACTCTTCCACAGGGTGCAAGTCCTTCAAGGACATGCTGCTCAGCATGGGGCCTCCCTCGGGTTCACTCCTTTGTGCCTCCACCTGCTCTGGTGTGGGTCTCCTCCACCATCTCTGCATCCCCATGGACCTCCATGGGCTGCAGGGGCACAGCTGCCTCACCATGGTTTGCAACATGGGCTGTAGGGGAATCTCAGCTCTGGTGCCTGGACCACTTCCTGCCCCTCCTTCTCCACTGCCTGTGGCGTTTGCAGAGTTGTTCCTCTCACATGTTCTCACCCTACTCTTCTCTGGCCACAATTACATCTGCACAACAGCTTTTTTTTCTTTCTTCTTCAATCTGTTATGACAGAAGTGTTACCACTGTTTGTGACCTGTCCAGTCTTGGCCAGCAGCATGTACATCTTGGAGCCACCAGGGACTGGCTCTGATGGACATGGAGGAAGCTTCCAGCAGATTCTCATAGAAACCACCCCTGTAGCCACCCCTCTGCTATCAAAACCAGCAAGCCCAATACTCCTGCCAACAAAAAATTGACTTGAAAATGTATTTTTGTGTAAGACACCACTTCGAGCCCCAGCATTCATATAGATAGGCAGATTATAAAGAAAGAATTGCTGTAAGTATTTATTCTAAAGAGAGTCAGTATAGAAACTGTTTTATTTGTTCTATACTTTCAGATCATAACAATTATTCAGAATAGTCTTGAGATTCACATTCCTACATGACAGTAACTTTTAAGCAGATGTTTAACATTTGAATTGTAGTCATGCAATTAACTACATGAAACTATGACTTTCATGGATTAACTACCTTAGGTTTTTATTCATAACATTAGAATCCTACAATAATCAACAATAATTCATTTTACACACACATTGCTCTATCTGCAATAAAACTAAAGTCTACAATACTAACTTTATGAATACAGTCAGTTTTGTTTATAACAATGAGGAATTATTACTCCTTGATTTATATCTTACATCTGTGTAAAGGTTTCACACTTAGATTAACTCTACTAACATGTTAAAATCAAGGGGAAAAGTTAGCTGAGGGCAAAAGCTACACAGCCAAGAAAGCAAACTGATATAAGAGCTGCACAGGAAACTGCTTCTACCACTCTCACTTTTCCACACTGGCATCTAAATAAGAAGCATAGCCAAAAATCAACTTCAGATTATAGATGATACTTATAAGCTGATAACAAAAGGAGTAAGAAATGGTTATATTAATTAAAGCCCTTAAATAAAAGTAATCTTACATTGTAAGTAAGCCTATCACCTTCTCAGGTATTTGCTACACTTTGATTAATTTTTTAAATTAATTATAAAAATTTAATTATAAAAAATTTAATTATTAAAATTTAATTTTATTTTTTAAATTATTTTTTAATCTAAATTAAATCTGTCTTGGGTGCTGAAACATTAATTTCCTCATGTAAGTAAAGCATTATCACTCCAATCCTTTCTCATCATCTAACAGCATGGTGAATAGTATAAAGCCATTATTATTTGCATAAGCTTTGTTTTGCTTATTTCTGCTTCTCTGTTTATCCATGAACATGAAATGAACTTTATTATGAACTTGAAATGCTCCAAAATTTACCCAAGACTGTAATGAAATCCACAAGCTCTGTTGGTCCGATACACAAACGGACCAACTTATCCAGGATGTTATCTTCAGCTCCACAACAAAAACAAGTAAAGAGTCCAGCCAGCCCACACATAAGCCAATGTGCGAGAGAACTGCTGCTTCAACTCATGTGTGTGCATATCACTTCTGATGTGGTATACTATTGGTCCCACAATGAAATTATTGTAGTTTGAAAGCTGAAAACAACCCAAGAAAGCAAAGCTGATGCTCAGGAGGAATAATAATTGTTGTTGTTGTAGTAATAGCAGTAGTAGTAACAATAATAATAGCAGTAGTAGTAACAATAACAATGTTAATAACAACAACATTTTTTAAAAAAGTTTTTGCAAAAATAAAATTCATTTATAGGCATTAAAATGTCAGAGCAAACCTGATTTTTGACTGCTGCAGCCTGGAAAAAACAAGCAACACTGACACATGGAAGCAATTTACCATGTACAGGAAGCTGGCATCTAACATAATTCCTCCATAGTTAATAAAAGCTTTAAAATGTTTAGGTAGGGTAAGTAATTCTCAGTACTGAGTGGTATAACAACTTAAGTTCTAAGACTTACAGTTACAATCTCCCCCTGGGCACAGAGGTTCTATCAACAGCAATAAGTGCTTATTACAGCAGAGATATCTTTAAAATGGTTTTAAGCTATTCATCTTGTATAAAGTCTTCCAACATAAATACAGCTAACTACGTTTCATGTCTACAGCATACACAATAAAGCATCCTTAAAAATTAACACCAGCTGATGCCAAAATACAAATAAAGCCCTGATTTTCTCTTAGTTATGGCTGAGTTTTCTTCTTAAAACAAGAATCATACTCTTATTTACCAATATTCTACACTAATCTACATAGTGGTCATAAAACTATTTGACAGTTTTCAATGCCTGCACAGTACATCAAAAAGAGCACAGGACAAGAATTACAGCAGCCAGACAGATATACAGCAGCAGAGTTGGTGATATTGCTGTGACCACCTATTTGACCTCAGAACAAAATGAAAGCACGAGCTGTAATGTGACTCTCATATTTGTAATGTAAACACATACGTTTTGACCAGTGAACCATTAAGCATCCAAATCTAGAAGACAGTTCTCCAAAACACAGAGGCACAATGAAATTCAGTATTTTCAATCCCACAAAAACCAGGCAGAATGAATTCCGTCCTGTCAGAGGCACGTTTTCTCTCAAGCTGCCAACATTGCAGAATCTCAAATGAATACCCTGAAGGCTGTGACCAGAGTTTCACGGTGACCAGACACAGAGACACAGCAGGAGCCCGAGACTCAAGAGGAACAGCTGAGACTTTCGTGTGGTTAGACTGTGAAGGCATAAAAGCCATGGGGTTCTTTTGTTGGTGGTCACTCCTAGGAGGCACCAGCTCAAGATGTTTCTGTTTTACTGCACTGTGAGTAAATTGGTTTTTAGAATGAAACATCGCTAAGGGAATCCTGGAGTCAAACTGGTACAAATGTAATGCAGGCCAGTCTCAAGAATTCTGACTGGAGTATCCAACACAGATTTGAGTCATCATCCATGAAACTAGAAGACATCTAACTATGGCTTCTACTCAGTCAAAAGCCATTGTCAGAAGGAATGGGATGACTCAGACTGACCTCACACACCAACATGCAGCTGTCCAAGTCTCTGGCTACACTGAGTGCCTGAGCTTGTCACTGATGCTGGAGGGCAGCAGAAACAGTATGAGACTAGTTTTCCCACAAGGTAAAGAGCCTTCTTTTTATTAGAAGTGACATTTTTCACCCCATCCATTCTAAAGCCTTCTCATAAGAGCAGTCTGTCAGTGAGGGTAACAGAGAGTCTCTATTATCTTTAGTTACTGAAAAACATGACTAAAGAGCACCAGAAGAAACTTCATAATGCCATAAAAACTATTCTCTTCAGATCTGGATAAACACCAGAGCTGCTCTTCATGACATATATATGCCAAACCAGTCCCTGATGATCTCAAAAATGATTCAGTAACCAAAGGCAATCTCATTCTTTGTATCCCTTCATTTGAAAGGCATTCCCCCTGAAGTTTAATACTGTCATTTCAGGCACTTCTTACTATAAATGCAACTATCCTTTATCTGTTCCAGTGACATACCTCTCTAAGCACAGTATCTAGCACACATTTCCATCAAATATTCTTAATCATTTTCTGCATTTTGCAAGAGTATTTTGAAATAATTGGGTGCTCCAGTAGTTTTGCAGATCTTTTGAGCTTCAAGTTGTCTTTTAACAACTTTCTTCTCTTACAGATCATCAGTAAAAGACCAGAATATTTCCCACAATTAACTGTAATGAGAAAGAGAGAGCGCACATCCAGAAGTAAACTGTGCACCATTTCCTTCTGACAGACAGCAACTACCACTGAAATGGTATCCAGTCAGTGCTCCACTCTGTCCAAAGATAACCAATTATTATTATTTTCCGACAGGTTTACATTTTATTTAAGCATCCTGAGGTGAAGTTTACCAGGCTTAGTTGATCTGGTACAGTTCATGTCTCCATAGGCAGGAAACTCTTTCTTCATCCCACAGTCAAATGCTATAGTACAAAATGCCCCTCCCACCACCACTTTGCCTGCATAAAGGAAACACCCCGGTCCTTATGTTAACTGTTACCAAAACTTAGAATGTGACTTTAGCTAGCCAGAGGGCTTTGTGGATTTCCTCCTTCTCTGGGCAGGAAAACCACAAGTAGATAGTAAGAAAGCATGCGCCGACAGTGAGGAACAGAGGACTTCAGGGCTTCACACTCGAAAGAGACCTACCTCAACAAGGGGTTCACACTGGAAAGAGAACTTCCTCAACAAGAAAACATCTTCTCAAAGAGAGACTTCTCATTACAGGGACACTTCTTTCACTTCAAAAGATCTAAGCATTTTAACTCTGATCACGAAGAAGTGCTAGATCCACAATCCTCCATTACTCACCGTATGCCACTTTCACTATGCAAATGCTGAAACATATCATTGTAGCTTTCTATGTGTTTATCCACAATGAGAAAGATAACTCTAAGTCATGGCTGCTCATAGAAGTTCAATTACCTTAGAATGGTTTCTGCCTATTCACCTTGCAAGAAGCCTTACAAAATGTAATAGTCAAATGAAGGATGTCATCAGTTTCTCAATTGTACCTATTTCCTCTGAAACTCCGGCTTGCAGTCAACCAGCACACAGAAGTATAAGGCAGTTCCTTCTTCCCCCACAGTAAACAGATCTGTATTTTGGCACATTACCATGAGCCTTTAAACCTCTTTTAAAACAGGCAGGTTTCTCATGAGTTTGTTGGGATCTTACTCCAACACAAATGATTTCAAACCATGTTTTTTTTCCTCAATCACAGTTATCAAGTAATTGTCAGAGAGCTGATACTTCTAACCAGTTTGTAGCTATCCTTGTACACAAAGTCACCATAACTTGTTCATGACTTAGGGAACAACTGTTTTGAATTACAGAGATGGAACCTTTCATTTTGTCTCTAAGCAAAAAAGAATAAACTGCACTTAAGTAGCAACTCTGCAAGCATCTAATATTCTTTGTATATTTTATGCATTATAATTTGTAGTATTTTCAAGACTACTCATGCTGACACAGAGCTTGCTTTGCTTTTCATAATGCCTACGGGGATAGTCTACCACAAGAAAAAAACAAGGGTTTTTTTACCAATTCTTTTGATCTATCCCTCACAAAAACAGGAAAAGCCAGTCTGATATCAACCCTAACCATGTTCCACCGAAAGTCAGCAAAAGTAAGGATGATTCTACGTACAAGAATTCAAAGTCAAATTTTAAATAGATCCCAAGATACAAACATAATTCACAGTAGAGCATGTTCTTCATGAAAATTCACCTCCTCACACAGAAAATAACTGGTACTTCAGAAAACTAAGACTGAAGCCAAAATTACCAATTTTGCTGACTTTAATTTTCTTTTTCATCTGATTATATGGTTTGATTTAACGTGGTTTAATCTGTGCTATCTTAAGAAAAAAGTAAGATGGAAAGCCTTTAAATAGTTTCCTGATGCTTAACAGCCTTCCAGAGATAATTTCACAAATTTCTCAAATGGTAGCTAAGACAAGTTCACATGGTATTAACAAACACAGCTTTTCAACCTGACATCTTCTGCATCCCACTCTGGTTTGTCCTAGCTATGTGCTGGATTGCAAGATTGTTGCAGGATGACACACATGACAAATTCATGGCTTCTTACACAGTATTATAAACTTATATAATTCCTTCAGTAGAAATAACTTCGTGTTTTGCCAATATGTGCATAAAATTATAAAATTAATTGAATTTTCCATTAAATGTAACATGTATTTTATATCTGAACATGTATAACTCTAACTGAAAATTGAGATTTAAAAATATGTTTATTAAATGTGAAGGTAATTTGTGTTAATCAGTATTGACTCTCTCAATGTTTCAGGACATCAACTTACACATCCCTACTAGAGACCCACAGTGTGTATTTTATTTATCTTCTTACTAAGATAAAGATATTCCTACTACATTTCTCTACATATTCATACTACATTCCTACTACATATTCTCTACTCTGTAGAGATAAAGGTATTCTTACTAGGATAAAGACTGTTTTTTCACAAATCTCAAACAGCTTGATGTGAAGAGGTGACTATAGTAAAAATTTTACCTTTTTTCAGCTGATGTTTTTGCTTTGTTCATATTGAAAATATGATTCTTCAAATCACCATCTCTGACAACCTGTAAGACAATTAACAAGAATATATTATTGACATCTTTTGTTCTTTAGAGAAGAAATGCTGCCACCATACTGAATGTCCCTTCACTAGAAATGTTAAATTAAGTTAATTCACACTGATTGCATCTTTCCACACTATCACAAGATCTCCTCCCTTCACACTATTTGAACCAGCTTTTAAAATAAATTATTGCATTTTAATAATTCTGCATTATAATTCAGGCCTACCAAAGTTCAGAAAGTCTGATAACAATAAAACAAACTTGTACCAGTCATTTACTAGACATTATTTTCCTGTCAGTGACAGAATTTTATCAATTAAAGTTTTTTGCTGAAGCCAGTAAATACACTTTTTAAACTTACTTGACAATATCATGAGATGCCATAATATACTGGTTTCTGACTGCTATTTTATGTATCTATGGAATAACTAAGACTAGAGGCACAGTGAGAAACATGGAGTATTTGGTGTTCTTATTTAAGCAAGACCTCAATACATTCCTTGGACAGAAACCATATCGTGCCAAGGACTCAATTTTCCAATCCATCTAAGGACATAGTGTCCTCAGGGCACACTACTTCCTCAAATGGTGCCTCCAAGCAATTAAGGTTGCAGTCTACAGGACCATTAATTGAGCACCAATACTTCTGAGATCTACTATGAATGACAGACTAATACTCCCATTGTGAAAAAACTATTCTCCAAGAGCACAGTGGTTAATTTAAAGTCAGAAGACAGAGAAAAGGGGAAAATGGATGTTCAAAGGTATGGGTGCTGAGAACAAATAAGATAAAGCACTCTCTTCTTGGGAAATACAGGCAAGAAATTCAGCCAACTACACACACATAGAGCTGCCCGTCCCTCCCATCCCCTTCCCCCCAAAGAAATGTGCAAAGCCTCTCAAAAATCCTTATTGTTCAAGCATATAAAAATAGTCAGGTTTTTATTACAAGTAAATTCCACTCCACTGCTAAAAGCCTAAAGCAGATGAAGTATGAGACAGGCTTATATCCAGACTTACCTGAAAGTAGAATCTTCTCCCAGTAGCCAGGAAGAAAATACTTAACTTTTCACAGGAATTCCAGCTTGACCCAGGTTAACAGGTGTCCTAGCTTTTTCCAAGTACCCTTCAGGTGTAAACTATCTTGAAATCCTTTAAACAAAATAAATAGTTACAAGAGAAGAGCTGTGTCCACCACACTACTGACAATTTCATGAATTATAAAGTCTGGATTATCCCAACCAAGTTGCAGGTCTTACCGGATGGAAATCAGACCCTTGGATTCAAGTAACCAAGAGCTGTTTTGCTTGCAGCAAAAGTAGGACCTGCTGTCATGCAGATGATGAACAGTCTGCCAGTGCCAATCGTGTCTATATATTATTGTGTACTGAACTGCTGTACGAGTGGAGCCAGCTACTGAGCTGAACCCTCTTGAACTGCAAGATGGTTCTAAGGTCTTAGTTTGTTTGCCTAAATTCACCACAAAGTATTTCAGTAAGCACTAAAGTGCTTACTGATGCTCCAGGTCAAGAGGAAAAGTCAAGAAAAAAGAAAAAACACAAGAACAAAACCGAAGAAAAAACCCAACAAAAATAGCAACAGATGAGAAGAAGCAGGGAAAAAATGAAGAGAAATGCACACAGAGCAACCCAGAGAGTTGTGGCAGGTCATCTATGCATACCAAAGTTTAAAAAAGATTCTCTTTAACATTTGACTAGGTAATGCAAAAAACAACTTCCAAATTGATTTTAAATGTTTAATAGTATCCTCATTTTGAATAAACACTTGATAGAAAGCTAAAGACAGAAGGTAAATGAATTTACACACATTTTAAACACTACCACTTGCCTTCCGGTGGTAGCAGAGCAGACAAAAAATTAGCATCAGTTCTGTTTGTAAAGGACCAACAGCAACTGAATGAAAGCACTTCAAGTTGGAGGGAAGCAGAGGAGACCAAGAAGTGCTGACTAAGTAAAACACCAAGCCAATAAATGCTGGATTCTGGGCCATCTCCCTTTGCCTCTTCACCTTGCTGGTGAAAAGTTCTCATTCATCCTCCCATCTAGACAGGGGAAACAGGCACAAGATCAGAGAGCTGCAAGGTAGTAATTGCTATAATAATGCTATCAACAATACAGTAAATTAAATGGCCTGCATGAAGCTATATATAATTCTCACATTTTCCTTCCTCCTCAGAAAAGCACGTTTACCCCACTCCCAAGTGAATTCTTTGTCACTGAACCACTGAGTCACCTTCTCTGCTGATCCAGCTTTTCAATGCCCTAAAAATTTGACACTCACTGACAAAATTCATGCAAAAGCAAAGAGCATACCCCCTCCAAGTATTTACCTTTCATATGAAATATTGGCATTTGCCAAAATCTAAGAATAACATGGAATCCATTGAACTCCTAGCTCTTGGACAAATACTCTAGCCACAAAACTACCGAATGGCAAGGACCGGGCAAAACACAAAGCAATTTTTTTTTCTCAAAACAATGGGCTAAAGAAATGAACTTGCACTGTTTCATTCAGACCTCATATTCAGATGTGTCTATTAGGCATTACTGGGAGTGCCTACAGAGGACTTGTACAAACTCCATCCTCCTGAATACTAAGTTGATTGATACATATATATATATATATATATATATATATATATATATATATATATATATAT